>ML375345.1:0-30954 GCA_005239525.1 Nicotiana knightiana | reverse complement strand
ACGGGGGAAACCATAACTTTAGACCTTTATTACAATTGTTTACACCTTATTGTAGTTAATCTTTAGTTTTAATATTTTCATTCAGTTGTAGTAGTTTAAACAACACCAAGTGACAGTTTAGTATTCTGACAGCTTGCTTGATACATTAGCTCCCTGTGGGATCGACTCTGGGCTTAATACCCCAGATTATATTTGCAACGCCTGTTTAGTCTTTTATTAGACATAGTTGAGCGTGATCACTACAGAAACTGACTTGTCTCCTTGTTTTCTTTCTTAAATGTCTTTAAATTATTAAATACCGCATTTATCATTTTTAACGTGCAGCTATGTGACAACATGCTATTTACTGTTGCATAAATCGTGATCAAAATTATATTCCACTCGTGCGTAATCAATCCTATAGCAACACTTGATGAGTGTTTGCGCCCTTCCAATATATCACCCTTTAAATTTGAAAAGGCTTATTTGCGGTAAAACTAGTCGATCGGCGGTGCAGTCGACGGTTCCATGTCTTTCCCTCTCAAGTTGTTCGCTTGAGGGTACCAGTCTAGACCCCTATAGTAACCTTACTCTGAGTAACTGTATATGCATCATGGTCAAACCTAGTCGGGTTAATATGTTGTCCACATAATAACCCTTTAAGACAAGCCTTGTCCAAAGTCCACCAGGGTTTCCATAATCCCAACGGACGCAACCACGATTTTGTGCATTAATTTTGGAGAAATAAGTGCCAATATGCTAATCATAGGCGTATAAATAGTCGAATCAGGAGGGAGAAAAGGGCTTAATTTATTTGTTTTTTGCAGAAAATGAGGCATGAAGTCCCCAGGTTCGGCATGGTCCAAAGAATACCACCATTGTTGCTGGATTGGTGGGAGGACCTTTCACCAACTGACAAAGACCATGTGAAAAGGGTCCTCGGAAACTTACCCTTTTTAGTGGATATCCAACCAAACAATATGTTGATCGAAGCAGCCACTATGTTCTAGGACGGAGAAAGGTCTGTTCCATTTTGGAAATATAGAAATGACTCATCTCTTGGAGGAGATAGGGGGATTCGCTGGATTACCTTGGGACAGTCCGGGTTTATTGGTGCCGGAAAATCGTGTCGCTATGGGGTTCCTGAAAATGATGGGTTTGAAAAAGAATGATGATTTGGAGTGCCTGAAGGAGTCCTACATACCCTTTGACTACCTCTATGAACTATATGGTCATAGAAAATCCTACCGTATCTTCCATGATGAATTCTCTATCACTTCCTTGGGTCATATTCATCGCAGGGTTTTTGTGTTCGTTGTTTGTTTCCTGGGTATGATAGTGTTCCCAATGCAAGGGGACATGATTCACACTAGACTGGCTATGGTAGCCAAAACCTTAATGGAGGGGATCGAGGGGAAAACATATACCATTGTCCCTATGATCATAGTTGACTTCTATAGGGCTTTGGACCGCTGCCAGAAGGGGTTTAAACATTTCGATGGTTGCAATTTGCTGCTACAACTTTGGTTATTGGAGCATCTCCAAAAGGGTCAATATCATCAAGAGTTTCCACGGAGGGCATGGAATGATCATATATACTTCCATCACCCTAAGAGAATGACTTACATCCCAGACATGTTTGCTCAACCGGAAAATGCTACAGAATGGGCGCAATTTTTTGACAATTTGACTGAGGACCAGGTTCAATGGATGTCAAATGGTTCCCTACTAGTGAGTTCACCATCAGATCTAGGGACGCTCTACACATGGTGTTGATCGGGTTAAGGGGCATATACCCTTATGTTCCCATTAGGGTTATGAGACAGGCAGGCAGGAAGCAAGTCATACAGCGAGTTTCTAAAATGAGTCATTACAGGGAAAATTTTCAGGATGACGACATCCCGTACAAATGTGAAGCTTAGTATATGTGGAATCTAAAGGTTATTGTAGAAAGGGACACCATCGAGCCAGACAGGTACCAAGCAGGGCATGTACACTTTTACCTATCATGGTTGCAAGACAGCATAGCAGGGATAGTTGAGCCGGGAATCGGCCGAGGAAACAGGGTCATAGACGAAGTTGTTGAAGCCCAAGTGAAATACAATAAAATGTGCAAAATGGGTTCATGAGTCCGAGGCCGAGCATCTGGAGCAACACAAGACTGATATGGAACTGATAAATGAATGGAGGGAAAGGGCTATCAAATCTAATGAAAGGCTGGAATATTTGGAGCAGGTTCTGATGGATCTGGAGGGGAAGACGTTGAAAAGAGTCGCCGACTGCCAGAATGCTGAGGGAAGTGAAGGAGGACATCTAGCGAAAGTATACCTGTTGTTGGGCATGCACAACCTGGGGAACATGATCGATGGAGCCAAGAAGATCAAGCTTGGGGAAGGTCCTTCTGGGACCAAGTAGATTAGATTTACCTGCTTTTTCCAAATGTAATAAGGCAGAATGCCATTAATGACTTATCTTATTTAGTGTCATTTTAGATTCATCTAATTTCCATTAATGACTTATCTTATTTAGTGTCATTTTAGATTCATCTACTTTTACATTAATGAAATGAGGCAATTATTGGCACTAAAATTCTCCAAATTAACTTGTCGCTAGGCCTACCTCGGGCACAACGAGGCTCCCAAATTAGGACACAAATTTACATTACCACACTATGTGTTTAGATATTGCAAATTCTCTTTTTGGAACCCTTACTGACTTGGTTACCTTTTATTTTTCTTTCCTTTTTGATTATTCCCATTCCCCAAGGTTGGTTCACGCATACTGGAATCATCAGCTTATCATACCAGATCCAGGGGCCCTCCACCTTCTCCTCCTCCAAGTGTACCGAAAGGCAAAGGGAAAGCTAAAATGGATTATATGAGCGACATCAGAACAAACAACACTGCACATGTTTAGAATGTGAAAACTTTCAATGGTCGGGGTACTCAAGTCCCAAATGATTTGGTTTTACGGCTTGAGCAGAAGATACTTGCACTACAGGGCGAGCTTGAGCAGGTCTGTAACTTGTCAAATCTCTCCCTCACATTGAATGTCCCAGACACCCAGAACCCTACACCACCTCATAACACGCCCAACAAACACCCACAGAATCCTCCCGCACCTCACCGGTATACAACCCCTCCTCAAAATCAGCATCTCCCTACTTAATACCCACAAAACACCTATCACACTCCTCAGAACACACCGCAACCTATCCCCGAACCCCAGAACTCCACAATGATCACCACTACACCCAAACTCCTGGCATTCACCAGAACAACCCTATATACATAGAAACCCTACCTCACTTTACTCAGCCAATCTCCTATACACCAGAATCTGCCGAGAAGGACCTACTCATCAAGAATATGGCCGAGGAGCTCAATAAACTAACAAGCCGAGTTTAGGGTGTTGAAGGAGGTAAAGGGATCGAAAGTTGAATTACAAAAATTTGTGCATACAGCCGGATGTGGGACTGCCGGAGGGTTACAAACCTCCCAAGTTCGAAATGTTTGATGGAACGGGTGATCCCAAGGTTCATCTGCGGACTTATTGTGAGAAGCTCGTGGGGGTCGGAAAAGATGAAAGGATTCGAATGAAGCTCTTCATGAGGAGTCTTACCGGAGATGCCCTGTCCTGGTACATAAGCCAGAATCCTAAGAAGTGGGCCAATTGGGTGAGCATGGCGACCGACTTCATGGACAGATTCAGATTTAATACGGAGAATGCGCCCGGATGTCTTCTATGTCCAGAACTTAAAGAAGAAGCCAACTAAGACTTTCCGTGATTATGATACTCGGTAGAGGTCGGAAGCAGCCAAGGTTAGACCAACATTGGACGAGGAACAGATGAACAAGTTCTTTGTCCGGGCATAGGATCCACAGTATTATGAAAGGCTAATGGTCTTTGAGAACCATAAGTTCTCCGATATCATCAAACTCGGAGAAAGGATTGAAAAGGGTATTAAAAGCGGGATGGTGACAAATTTCGAGGCACTGCAGGCCACGACTAAAGCATTGCAATCAGGTGGTATATCGAAGAAGAAAGATGTGGGAACAGTAATGGTTGCCCAAGGAACCAAAACTCCATTTGTATACCAGATCCCTCCACTCACATTCCAAACACCTCCACCCACATACCAATCATCACCTCCCAGATATTCCCAACCTGCTACCGCCTACCATACCTATAATTCCCAACCATACTATTACTAGTCACCTCCAACTCGTCCAAACTACAAAAAACTCAGGCCTAATTTTAACCGCAAGCCACCCAGGCAATACACCGCCATTGCTGAACCCATCGACCAGTTATACGAAAGGTTGAAAGCCACTGGATATGTCACCCCTATTCCCGGTGTGGCAATGGAGAATTCATCTCAATGGGTCAATCCAAGCAAGACCTGTGAATATCATTCCGGCATGAAGGGACACACTATTGATGAGTGCCGCACCTTGAAAGACAAGATCCAAACACTGATTGATAATATGGTCATACAGGCGAAGAAAGTTGCACCCAACATCCGCAACAATCCTTTCCCAGATCACAGGGGTGGAGGGGTCAATGTGATAGAAACTGATGAAGAATGGGATCCCGAGGGATCAATCGGGCTTATTCGAGAAGGTGATAATCCTAAGAAACCTGTAGACACACTCAATCCCATTGTGGTGCAAGTACAGCCGCCAGTTGAAGTCGAGGTAGCCGCATCAGTTCCTTTAGAAGTATAAGTAATGTCACCTGCAGAAATACTCACTCCATTTGAGGTGGAGGTGGCCATACCTTTCATTGTAATAGTGGCATCCACACCACACTTCAGTTCCAATGTTGTACCTTAGGATTATGTGGTCGAGGCTAGACGAAAGGGAAAGTCAAAGACGGAAGAATCAGGCGCTGCACAAGGAATGACCAAACCAGGAAGGGTTTATACACCCGAGAATTTGGGAGAGACTAGTAAGCAAGCTTCTAATAAACAACCCATCATTGAAATTGGTCCAGACGACCTTTGGAGGAAAGTACAAGCAAGAGAGTATTCTATTGTTGATCATCTGAACAAGACTCCCACCCAGATATCCATCATGTCATTATTGCAAAATTCTGAAGCACACAGGATTGCTCTGATGAAGGTGTTGAATGAAGCATATGTGCCCAACAACATCAATAGTGGGGAGATGGCTAGCATGTTAGGACAAGTATTGGAAAGCCATAAGATCACCTTCCATGAAGACGAACTGCCACCGGAAGGCTTAAGTCACAACAGGACACTGCACATCACAGTGCAATGTTTTGATAGATGGAGGATCCAGCCTCAATATTTGCCCATTGACAACGCTGAAGAGGTTAGGCAAGGGCCTACATAAAATACGAGCAGGGTCTATGAATGTGAAAGTATTCGATGGGTCACAAAGAGCCACGATTGGAGAAACTAACTTATGCTTGCAAATGGGTCCTACCTGGTTCGATGTTGAATTCCAGGTACTAGACATATCCGCCTCCTACAATCTGCTGCTGGGACGGCCTTAGATACATGCCGCTGGAGCTATTGCATCCACCTTGCACCAAGCGGTAAAATTTGAGCTGAACCATCAAGAAGTGATCATCCATGGAGATGGGAGCAACCCTATTTACACCAGTCAGACTATTCCGGTGGTTGAAAACAGAAGGAAGTTAGGCGGAGAAACCTACCATCGCATCGAGCGTGTTAACGCGATTGAAAAAGGATAAATGGTGGAGTAGAAAAATAGAGAGTATACTTGCATGTCAAGGGTACGAACCTGACAGGGGGCTCAGTAAAAGCCTTCAGGGTATCTCCAAGCCAATACAGTTGAAATTCCATGGTACAACCTTTGGGCTAGGGTATCAGTACACCTTGCAGGAGTACGATGGATGGTCCCCACCGTGGCGTGGTCCATTTTACCCTCTTGAGCAACCCGTGCCGCACTTGAGTCAGACCTTCTGTCAGGCTGATATCATATGGGGATAAGAGGAAGAAGAAGCATTGGCATCATTGAAGAATTTGTTCTTGGAAGATGATGATATGGACTGCTGTGTGTTTGTCGAGGAGGAGGAAGGCCCTAATATCCAAGCTGTGGAGAGAGGAACATTCCTCAAGAACTGGACCGTTAGAACATCAAGGGCCCGACGAGTCCCGGGTTAGCAAGGCTGAACATCATTGTTTATTTTTGCTTTTCTAGAAAAATGATTTCCCTTTTTTGCATTTTGTTATAAATAATATTTCTGATGTTCCAAAAACGTTATTTAAATTATTTGAAAAATCACTTTCGTTTAACGCTTTCAATGAATTGATGTTTATTATTACCACTTTTCTCTCGTATCTTTATTCTCAAGCATTACTATTTCCTATCTCGATGAACCGACAACTGTGACATGTAATGAGACAACGCAACAAAAGGATAGTGATTCAGAAGAAGAGGATGCAATACCCGAGGAGATTGTTAGAGAAGTAGAAGATTTTGAGAACAAGCCTAAGCCCAAATTGGATGAGACCGAGATAGTCAACTTGGGAGATTCCGAAATTGTCAAGGAAACTCGCATCAGCATCCACTTGTCACCATCAGAGAAAGAGAAGTATACTCAATTCTTGAAGGAGTATGAGGACATTTTTGCATGGTTATACGATGATATGACCAAAGCACATCCATTGTGGCCCACAAGTTGCCCACAAATCCAATGTGTCTGCCCGTAAAGCAGAAACTCAGGAAATTCAATCCAGACATGAGCTTGAAAATCAAGAGGGGTCAGACTAAGACAGTTCGCACCGGGGTAACTAGTGCTGAAAAAGATCTTTCCGCATCAAGATGAAGCCAAAAGGAAAATCTCTCCCAACTGGAAAGGTCCTTACATGGTTCACAGAGTATTAACAGGAGGAGCACTCATACTCGCAGAGATGGACGGAGAAATCTGGCCAAAGCCTATCAATTCAGATGCAGTCAAAAGATACTATGTGTAAAATCATCTTATGCTTTTCTATATGATGTAAATTGAACTACGCTCGACCTGATTCCCGTTTAAGAGGGGATATGTAGGTAGCCCTGTGGGTTGGGTCACAATTCAATAAAATTTCTATTTTTCCCATCATCAGAAACTGGGGCAGAATTTTGAGGAAGACCCTCAAAATTCCGTAGCAAGTTCAGCCAATCACAGCATATAGAGCAGTCAGAAATGTTGTCTAGTTAACTGGGGCAGAATTTTGAGGAGGACCCTCAAAATTTACGACAGAAGAAGTTGCGATGTCTCTGATCGTGTCACAGTCACCGGTTCATCTAACCAATTTCTAAACTGTATTTTACTATGTCTTTGAAAACTATGCATGCCTTTTTGAAATAAACTTTGCTTTAGCAAATGCTGCCTCAATAATTTGAACAGGATCTTATGACAGAGCGGAGCAAATCAAGCAAGCAGACGAAGACACGAACCAACCTTCCCCCTGCAAAACTCACGATTTTTCTTTGAATGCAGGACAAGGAATATGCATACCTTGGAATGACAGCATTCATAACAACAAAGATACCGAACTCATTCCCATCTAAGAAATACTCTGCTATCACCTATTATTTATTCATTGCATGAGACTAAGCTCTGTCTCAATCCTGCATGAGGCTAAGTCCTGCCTCTGTATTTGCATAAGGCTAAGCTCTACCTTCTATTTGCATGAGACTAAGCATTGTCTCAAATCCTGCAGGAGGCTAAGCATTTCCTCTACCTTGCATAAGGCTAAGCACTGCCTTCTCCCTGCATGGGACTAAGCCATGTCTCGAACTTTGCATGAGGCTAAGCCCGGCCTCCCTACCCGCATAAGGCTAAGCATTGCCTTCACCTTGCATGGGACTAAGACCTGTCCCAAACTTTGCATGAGGCTAAGCCCTGCCTCCATACTTGCATAAGGCTAAGCATTGCCTTCTCTTTGCATAGGACTAAGCCCTGTCCCGAACTTTTCATGGGACTAAGACCTGTCCCGAACTCTACATGAGGCTAAGCCTTGCCTCCTTATCTGCATAAGGCTTCCTGCCTTCTCTTTGCATGGGACTAAGCATTGTCCTGAATCCCGCACGAGACTAAGCATTGTCTCCCTTGAATTATTTATTCTATTCTCTCGGGCTAAGCTCTGCCCTCAAATCCATGCAAGACTAAGCCTTGCCTTGTCGCTCCTAGCATCATGTATTTGCACCTCATGGGATGAAATATCGCCAGCTTGTCCGAAGGCGTCATAGTCTGAAGGCATCATCCTCATAGCCGGAAGACACTATGTCATGGCCTGAGGATCTCTTAAACTTGCATATCATTATTCAAAGGCTTCATGGCCCGAGAACGCCATTTCATGGCCTGTGAATCCCTTACCGCTCGATTCATGTCCCGGGATATCATGATCTAAAGACGTCATCCTCAACCGTCCAAAGACAATCCTCATGGTCTGAAGGGAATTTTGCATCATGTTTAAATTTACGCAAAGATATATGATTGTAGTGCATCTTTTATTTGCAGGTAACCCGATGAGCAATCATACCCCAATGGGAGAAATCCCGCTCCATTTCCTTCACACTATTTCAAACCTGATCGCTCACTGTAACCATTTTACCTATTCAAAACCTTGTGTTTGTTCTTGTGATAACTTCACCGGTATATTTCGCCGGTGAATCCAGAACTACAGACGGACTGATTCCTGTAAAACCAGGGATATGTAGGCAGCTCGGAAACCAAGTACGTCCTATGTCTCTCAAATCACCCTACTCGGTCAAAATTGGCCGTCATATCTTTACCCGATAACTCTTTCATCCTTCCCGAGTAAAGAGGGGCAGCTGTTGATACCCAATTTTTCCCTATATTATTTTTAAAATGCATATATATCTTCAAAATAATACATGAGCATCAATTAATATTTTTCCATAATCTCTGCATTTTTAAGGATTTTTTATTAATTTATTCCAGTATCTTTATTATACAAACAACTACTAATTGCATCACAAATGGTTTTATGATAATTTTATTGCTTAATTTTATCATTTATATTTATACTAAGATTTAATTATTTCATGAATAGCCATATCCATATTTTAGGGTTATAATTGCAATAACTTTGCAATAATAGCCCATGTGTGCATAATTACCTTATTTGACGAGAAAATGACATTTTTGTATTTGTATAATATTAAGTAATTATTTTAAATCATTTTTTCTTTATACATCAATAGACAGTTTTTATCATTTATTAGCTATTTTATAAATTATTCTATCAAATTAATAGGGTATTTAACAGACAGCCTCTTTTAATTTGGCTTAATTTCGGACCTGGCCCAAAATATTACCCTTAGCCCAATTAAAATCATAGCCCAATACCCTGACCCAATTTTTAAACCCGCCCAACCCCTCAGATCTAATCTTGGTCGTTGATCTCAAAAGATCAATGGTCCATGAACATTTTTCTTTTTTAATTACACCAAACGACACCTGACCCTAGTCATTTTCCCAACCCCGCCGCTCTTATTTCCCTCTTCATCTCTTCTCTCCCAAATTCTCCCTAACCCTAGCCCGCCTTCATCGGAAACCCTTCAATCCATGGGGTTTCCCTTTGATTTTAGGCCCCAGTCGGCCTCATATTCTTCACTGGTTGTTCGATTTTGTGTTGTTTGATGGAATCTCAACGAGATTCAACTAGACTTGGTCCGAAACCTTTCATTTTTCTCGATGAACCTGCCTGTGTTCATCTCCGTGTTTGTGAGTGCTATTATCTTCATGTTTATGGCTTAAATCTATGGTTCCAAATCGAATTTTTTCTCACCTCTGTCATTTTTAAAACCCTAGTCTCTTACTATTCGATTCGGTTCAGATCTCTATAGATCTGAGATGTTTTTGAGCTTAGCTGATACTTCTCTTAGAAGATCTTCTATTTTTATTCTTATTATTAACCGATTTTTTATTTTCTGCAAAGCTAGGGTTTCATCTTTAAGTTTCTACGAAAAATCAAAAAAATTTAAATGTTTAACTATGGTTCTCTTTACTTGTTCGGCTGATTTTCATGTCTATGTTCTAATCCCTAGGGTTTCTAATTACTTCACTACTTGTTCTGATATTTGCCCGTTATTCTTCGTCATGTCAATTAACAGAGGATAACTGATTTTATTCGCCTAATTAGGGTTCGAAATTATATTTTTCTGTTAAGATTGGTATTTCTCTGTTATTTTTACTTATTTTTCCTTCTTCGTGACTCATAATTGGTACTACTTGCCTTAATTATGTTACTAGCCTAATTTATGGAATTTGATTGTTTTAACCAACCCCTAAATGGTCTCTAATTTATTTGTTTACCTTATTAAACTCCTAACTTGGTTGTTAATTGATTCTCCCTAATTTAAGGGGTGTTTTCCGGATTCTGTTGAATTACTTGATTGATTTTAGCCCCAATTAACTGGTTAATTTTATTCGCATACCTTATTTGTGAACTCTAAATCTTCCTTGCCTTATTTTTCTACTCTGTTGAATGCTATATAAACCCACATTCTGATTTTTCAAAACACACGAACATACATAGAAAGACACAGAAACGCACACAAACTCTTGCTCTTACTTACACACTCTCAATTGTAGTTCTTTCTGTTACTTCTATTTGTTGCTCTGTCTAGCCGGCTGAAAGCCAAGGCTAGACTCTTGGATCCTATTTGCTTCACTTTCCTGTTGCTAGCTCCTAACTGGTATGCCTCCACTTCTGTTATCATTCAATATGCTATGTAGTTAGACCTATGTTCTTCCTGTTTATTACTCTTAATCAGCATGATTATTTCTATTGTCATGTATTCAATATGCTATGAAGTCAGTCTGCTATAGATATCAACATGCCTATGTTTTCCCTATGTTTCTGTTAATTAGCATGCCTTAAGTCTTGTTAATTTGTCATGTCCAGTATGTTAGTATGGCTAATACACTTTAGCATATTCCTGTTCGATCCATGAAACTTATTTACTTATTTCTCAACTAGCATGCTTAAATTCCTATCTTGTTTTATATGTCGATAATTTACCTTAACATGTTCCTGATTAATTCATGAAATTCGTATACTTATTTCAAGGATAATGGTGCTCTAAAATCCTGCTACCCTTTCTGTAACTGTCTGATTGGTAACTTAACTTCAGCATGCTACTCTCTGTTTAATACATGTCTATATGTTCACCTAGTAATAGTTAATGAACTAAGTCAATTCCAACAATGGGAAACCTTGTTTGACTTAATTACGACTCTGTTCTGTCTATGATTCCAGTGTTCCTGGTGATTGTTTAACTACTGGAAATCATGTCTGAACTCAGTCTGCTAAATGTTGTTCTGTTTGTAGCTTTTAATCTTATAATCTGTTTCTATTCACTTCTAAAGAAACCAGATTGTTTTTCTAAAACTATCTCCTACTCTTACATACTATTTTCAACTCCTACTCTTAGATATCTAGGGTCCTGCACCCCCCCCCCCAGTGTGAGTACTGCCTAGGAGTCCATGAGACTCCTCCGAACTCTGACACAAGGGGGCTGGCCTTCCAAACTTGTTTACAAAAACATTTCTTTGAAAAGGTTCTGGTGTGAGCATTGCCCGGGGTCCTTGAGGCCCTTGGGAACTTTGACACACCAGAAGCCCATTTGGTGTATTATGAACTACTGTTGTACTCCAAATTTAATTGAAGGCCTAGCTTCCAGGTTGATTTTGGGCCTGCCAAGTCTCCCTATAGTATCATGATTTTCGTTATGTAATTCATTTATATTTGTCTATAATAATAATCTTTGTAAAACAGATATGTCAGTTATTAGTGAAGCAGGGGAGGGATTTTTATATATCTTTGTTGGGTTCGGGTAGAAATCATGCCTATAGGTTGTGTGATGATTCTTTATATGCATGCCACTAGAAACCATGCCTATAGGACTTATCCCGTTATTTGTAATCCTGAATTTTCACTTTGTATCCTAGAAATTCTGCTTTTAGTTAGTTTTATCAATTCTGCATCAAAGAACCATATTTTCAGAATCTCCATGTGTGCATTAGAAATTATGTTTCTAGGATCTTCCTTGTTGAACTTGCTTGGCAACTGGTTAACCCGCCTAGATATCATGCCTATAAGAAACGTGTGTGTAAATCAGTTTTAACGCTTAGATATCATGCTCATAGGGAAATATACAAATCAGTTTCTGCATTTAGATATCGCACATATAACCCCTTCCAGCACTTAGAAAGCATGCCTATAAGAGCTAAAAAATAAAATCTGCCTGTTAACAAATTAGTATTTGGTTTACAGCTTAGATACTATGTCTATAGGATTCTGCCCGGTTATCACTTAGGCAAGCTTGTAGAATAATTAAAATCATGGGTTTTAAAATTGTGATTGCTAGTTGTTTGAAAACGTGCCCAAATTCAGAGAAAGTAACAGAATCAGTAGGCAAACTGATAGGTACTCACTGCCCCGCCTTAATAAAACTGTTATATATTCTGTTTATGCTCATTTAGATATCCTACCTATAGGATCCTGAAATCATAAAAAATTGCTTGAATGGTGTGCATCTGTTTGTCTATTTGTGGAGGTAAATATGAGTCCCCCTTAATTGCTACTTATGTGACAGTCCTACTTTTTTTTTTTGTCGCTTAGTTTTATCCTTTTAAGCAACTTAGGTGAGTCTAGAACCACCTTAAATAGAGGTCCTAAACACCTCCAGGGCCATAGATAAGGGACGGGTAGTGCACGCATAAGGTACGTACTGGATGTTATTAGAACGCTTAGGTAATAATTGAAAAGGAGAGGGTAACTGGGTAGTGAAGGAGATGATGACCTATGCGCTAATGCTACACGTAACACCTCAATTCGGGGAAGGTTACCGAGTATTGCATGGAAGTGATCCTATAGGCTAATAAACTTAGGACCCCTTTAATTTCCACTTTAAAGTAATCTCTATCTGTTTAAACTATTTTATTTTCCTTTAAAGACTAATTCGCTTAAATTGAGTTTGGCCGGGACCCACCATTGTGGACTTTGAGGGGTGCCTAACACCTTCCCCTCAAAGTAATTTCAAGCCCTTACCTAATCTCTGGTGATGCAAAATCGGTTTATGAGTTATTTGCTTTAGGTTCCCTAACGCACCTTAATCCGTTAGGTGGCGAATCTTAAAATTCCATACCCCGTTACAAAAGGAAACGAATTGTCCCAAATATCGAAACCCGGACTCCGCGAGGAAAAAAGGGGCGCGACAGTATCGATTCGTGGATGCAACTCCAGGATTTTTGGGATGGACTGATATAGTCTTCGCGACAAACTCTGAATACTGTATGTGGAGGTTCACAAATGAAGAAAAGAGGTCATTAATCCTTGATGAATTATTTGAGGATGCTAATCAATATTCGGCTGAGGGTAATGACAGAAGAAAATGAGTTGGGGTTCACCAGGTGGGCTCTAACACATCCATGCAAGCCCAACTAGACACCATGGTCAAGGAGATTAAAAAACTGTTGTTGGCCAAATTATAGAGTAAGCCGAAACAACATGTGACTTTTGTGGATTGGGATACCCTACACATGAGTTCCAAGAATCAGCTGAGGAAGTCAATGCAGTGGAGAACTTTAATAGAGAAAACTACTAATATGGGAAGAACTATAATGCTATGGGTTAAATACATCTAGATTTTTCATGGAGTTCACTTAGTGGGAGCTTGAATTCATGGCAGTAAAATTATCTCAGACCCCAGGGTCATGTACCAACAGGTTTTCAAAACCAGCAGAGGTAGCAATACCAGCCACAACAATCAAATTAGTCTAATATGGAAAATCTCATGAAGGCATTCATCAACAAATCAGATGAAAAATTTGAGACTCAAGGCACAACCATCCAATAGCAGGGCACGACCATCCGTAATTTAGAAAGACAATTGGGATAAGATAGGGCTCCTGGGACTTTGCCCTCTAACACTGTATAGAACCCAAAGGAAACAATCAAAGTTGTATCTCTGAAAAGTTGCAAAACAATGATTGATCCAGTGCTGAAAGCTAGACCCAAGGTGGTGAACAAGCAGGAAGAGACACCAGCAGAGAGAAAAGGTGAATAGCATAAAGACCAGAGTAGTGGGGTACTAAAGGAGATTGAAGAAAGTAGACATATGCCAGCTCTACCATTCCCTTAAAAATGAAGCGGGAAAAACTTGACAAACATTCTGGGCGATTCTTGGAGATGCTCAAACAACTCTATGTGAACGTTCCCTTCACAGAGGTACTCACTCAGATGCCTACTTATGCAAAGTTCTTGAAGGAAATCTTGTCAACAAGATAAAATTGGAGGAGTAAACCGTGGTCAAGCTGAATGCCCACTACAGTGCCATATTACAAAACAAAATGCCTTAAAAGTGTCGGGACCCAGGAAGCTTCACCATACCATGTCCATTGGGGAGTGGAAAAAAAATTGATAAGGCCCATTCTGGTGCGTCTACAAATCTAATGCCTCTGTCTGTATTCAGGAAGCTGAAGGTGATCTTGGAGTGATTAAATCAATACCAGTATCCCTACTACTGGCTGACCAGACAACCATTTTACCTAAGGTAATCATTGAGGATATTCTAGTGTGGATGGACAAGTTTGTGTTCCCCGTTGTGGTGGATATGGAGGTGAACAAGGAGGTGCCTCTAATGAAGGGCAGCTTATACCATTGGAACAAAATAGCAAGCCAGTGGTGCAGCCCCAACGCAAGCTGAACAAAAATTTGGAGGAGGTAGTGTACAAGGAGATCATCAAATTGCTAGATGCGGGATTGATTTTTCCCATCTCTAATAGCCAGTGGATTAGTCCAGTACAAGTTGTACCTAAGAATGGGGTATGACAGTGAAAAATGAAGATAATGAATTTATCCTCACAAGAACAGTCACTGGGTGGAGAATATGCTTTGGTTATAGAAGGATGAATGATGCAACAAGGAAGGACCACTTCCCACTCCCGTATATTGATCAAATGCTCGAGAAAGTGGTTGGACATGGATGATACTGCTTCTTGGATGGGTAATCAGACTACAACCAGATACCTATTGCCCTAGAATATGTTGAGAAAACCACATTCACTTGCGCAATATGTATTTTTGCTTACAAGAGGATGTCGTTTGGGTTGTGTAATGCACCTGCCACTTTTCAAAGGTGCATGATGTCTATATTCTCTGATTTAACGGGAAGTGTCTAGAAGTATTCATGGATTATTTCACCCTCTTTGGTAATGACTTTGAGTATTGTTTGAAGATTTTGGGCTCGTGCTTGAATGTTGTGAAGCCACGCACTTGGTTCTTAACTGGGAGAAGTGTGACTTGATAAGTAGGGATTTTAGCCTGTTATTTGTTCTCTTTTACTTAGGTTTTGGGCCAAAAATGTTTGAAGACATTCCCGAAAACTAACTTAATGTGCTTTCTTGCAGGTTTTGTTCAAAATGAGCCAAAGAAACCTTATTCAACTCATAAAGGAGTCAAAGTTGCACAAATCCAATACTAGAACAAGAGCACTAAGAGCGGAAGAAAAGCGCGGCTGCATAAGGACCAACGTTGAGGCGGCCACAAATACGCGGCCCGCGAAAGTGAGATTCAAAGAGGCTATTTTGAGCACAAGAATCAACACTGACCGAGATGTAAAAACGTGGCCGCGAAATCTCTGGCGTGGCTGTGATGGGAATTCCAGTGAGAGCGTGTTTCAGGGTTCAGGGACTTCACAACTTGGGCTCAATTGAAGAACGCGGTCCGCTTCCAAATTATGCAGCCACAAAGGAATCCCACGCGGATTCGATTGACAATACGCAGTCCGCGAAACCAAGATCTACCCAAGCCCAGATATGAAGAACCGCGGACCGTGCTTACTATTATGCGACCGCGAAAGCACAAGCATGGACGCGGTCAGAATTACGCGTCCGCGAAACCTCCATAGGGGCATTTTTGTCCGAAAATTTCAGGTTAGTATAAATAGACCTTTTTGACAATTTTAGGTTAAGTTTTTGTTGAGCTGAGCACGTGAAATCGCTGGTGTTCCCATTTTGGGAAATTTTAGAGTAGATTTACCTTCAAACTTTAGATTTTCATCTTGCACTTTAATATTATGGCTCATATTTCATCTTTATCTTTGATTTCTGCTATTATTATGAGTATCTAGACCCCATAGTTAGGGTTGTGACCCAACCCTAGTGTGGGTATTTAATGGGTCTTGAATTTTAGGGCTTAATTGTTTATGGATTAATGATATTTATCCTAATTCATGCATTAATTATAGAATTAGTGGTTGCAAATATTGATTCATGCCTTTGTGACTTAGACTCTTCTTGAGAAAGAGGGACTAAGTCTAGGAAAATTAGGCTAACAAAGAATTGGGGCGAACTCAAGAGATTGATAGCCCCAATTAAAGGGTTAAACCTAGAGATAGTAATACCCGACTTGATCCAATTTCACTTGCATTGCATTAGCACCCATTTGGGCTTGAGAAAGCTAAATCGGGCAAAGTCACTCAAACTACCAAGAGGTATAGAGTGAGCATTTTGTGTGATGGTTATATCACGACCCTAATCAAAACAAGCTTGTCCTAAATTCCTAATACTCATTAGTTACTCACCTAGGCGGAAGTCACTTCCCTAGTGCCTTTTAATCCTTGAAAACTTTCACCAAAAATATTGTACTTAGATTACTCTTAGCATACTATAGTATAAAAATTAGAATAGAATCAATCACAACATTATTTGGAAGTGAAATTAGGAACAACACACACATGTAGATTAGTTAGATACTCAACTCCAAACCAAATTAACTTCCTGTGGAAATCAATCCCGGCCTTATTGGGTAAAACTGCATCGACCATTCCTTGCTACTATATAGTGGTGTAAGGTTCGAACCGATCACTTTTTGGTGCCGTTGCCGGGGAGTTAGACGGTTTTGGCTATCTATCTAACTATTCGTGTGTCTTGTTTTTATTTCCTTTATGTGTTTCTAAATTTTGTGTGTCAATCACTTTAGGACCAAATGGCTCATAATGATGCTCTCGGAAATATTATCCTGGGGGAGGAGGTAGATGACAATGGTGAGGATGAGGTTAATCTAGAACCTCAAGTCCAAAGAAGAGGCCTCTAGGCTAATGAAAACATTCCAAACCCTCCCACATCTCCTCCATGGGCATCACACCGGGTTCTTCCAAATGAAGGCTACGCCAATGCAATTATCCCGCCTCAGATTCGGGGGCAATTTCCAAATTACAAATGTCATGTGACCCTATTGGAGCAAAGAGGTTTTTTCACTGGCGCTCCCCATCATAATGCATATAAACATCTAAAGGGTTTTGTAGACACATGCTGGGGGAGCAAGCAGACGAACGTATCAGAGGATGCTATGAGATTGAGACTTTTCCCATTTTCACTTAGAGGGAAAGCTTTGGATTGGCTCGAGAGGCTACCCAACCATTCTATCACCAATTGGAATGAGTTGGCTGATAAGTTTATAGCAAAGTTTTTCTCTCCGGGTTATATGGAAGTAATGAGGGATGAGATCTTAGCCTTTAAACAAGAGGCCAAATGAACCCTTACATGAAATCTGGGAGCGGTACTGGACAATGGTAAAAGAATGCCCCAACAATGATATGACTGAAGCAATTATCCAGCAACCATTTTATAGAGGTATCAACACAACCAACCAGTGCGTGGTGAATCAGCTAGCAGGGGGAAATTTCATGCAAATTCCTTATGAAGATGCATGTGACATACTAGATGATATGGATGACACCTCCTCAGCTTGGCAAAGTCGTGAAAACGTTCCACAAGGTGACCCTGATGTCATCCACCTTCACAAGGAACTTCATGACCACGGACAATCCATAACAGTGTTGACTACCACTATGAATCAGCTAGCAAAGGCTCAACTTCAGCAAGTGCAGGGGACAAAGCAAGTAAATGCCGTGGAAAGGGTGAATCTAATGGTCAACAAGAGGAGACAGCATGGTCAATAAGTGCAAAACAATCAAGAACAATATGAGCAAAGTGGTAGTGGTTACAACTAAGACGATTCTTATGATGACCAAAGTGAGGAAGTTTTATATGCCAATAACTATCAAGGTCAACGGAGCAATGCTCCAAATCAACAATGGAGATCGCAAGGGAACAATCAAAACTGGGGCAACCAAAGTCAAGTAATTGGAACAATGTCAACAACAACAATTTGAACAATTGGGGGAACAACAATAACAATTGGGGTGGCAATGGAAACCAGGGGGTTGGAATAATAATAGCAACCATGGAAACCGAGGGTCGGGCTTTCAAAAACCCCCGATGTATCAACAACCCAACAATCCGCCTCCATATCAGTCTCAAGGGCAAAGTTCTTCAAGCAATGAGATGAGGCGGATAAAGAGTATGTTCAAACTAATGATGGAAAGAAATGCCGATTTCGATTCCCAAAAGCCTCCCACACTACCTTTATTCGCAATTTGGAAGTACAAATGGGTAAAATTTCTCAAGTATTGAATACTCGCCCTAATAGGGCACTACCAAGTGATATGATAGTAAACCCGAAGGGCGGGAATAGTATAGGACATGCTATAGTGGTGACCACCAGAAGAGGTAGAGGTGGAGATGCAAGTACCTCCAATCCGAAGAAAATTGTGAGTGATGATGTTGTGTTGCAAAATGATGATGATCCCATAATTGATGAACAGGTGAATGATGAGAACTTGAATGATGAAGTGAGGATCGATATTCATGACAAAGAGGAGGAGAATCAAAATGATGTGAACCCATCTTGGGAACACGTTATAGACATACCGGAAATGGTAGTGCCTAAAGCCAAGGCTCCTTTGCCAAGGCCTCCTCCACCTTATCCTCAAAAACTTGCAAAGAAAAATAATGAAAACCAATTCAAGAAGCTTATTGAGATGATGAAAAGCTTGTCAATCAATGTGCCCTTGGTGGAAGTCTCGAACAAATGCCGGGATATGCCAAGTTCATGGAGGACTTGGTAACTAAGAAGAGATCTATGAATTATTAGACCATTAAAATGACTCATCAAGTGAGTGTCATTGTGCACTCGATGGATCCAAAGCTTGAAGATCCCGACGCCTTCACAATTCCGTGCACCATTGGTAATGCTGATTTTGCAAAAGCCTTATGTGATTTGGGAGCAAGTATTAATTTGATGCCATACTCCGTATTCAAGACATTGGGTATTTAACAACCGAGAGCTACTTCTATGAGATTGCAAATGGCAGACAGAATAATGAAAAATCCGCTTGGTATTATTGATGATGTTCTCGTCAGGGTCGACAAGTTTATTGCCGGCTGATTTTGTGATTCTCGACTGCGAAGTTGACAATGAGGTGCCTATAATATTGGGGAGACCTTTCCTAGAAACAGGGAAGGCATTGGTTGATGTGGAAGTAGGGGATCTCACCTTCTGGGTGGGCGATGAAAAAGTTGTATTCCACGTGTGCAAATCGATGAGGCAACCTTATAGTAATGACGTTTGCTCTTTTGTGGATCTTGTGAAGGAGGTGATAGTTGATGACATGAGTTCCATGATAAATGTGGAAGACCCTATGGAAGCTTTGTTGTTAAACCATGAGGATAATGAAAGGTAAGGTTTGATTGAAAGTGCAAATGCCTTGCAAGAAATGGGTTCTTATTCATATGGGCCCCGGAAACTTTCCTTGGACTTGGAAAACCGGACGACTCCACCAACAAAGCCACCATCATTGGAGTTGAAGCCTTTTCCCTCGCACCTCAAGTATGAATTCTTAGGCCCTTCTTCACATTACATGTTATTCTTTCTACTTGCTTAACTAAAGTGTAGGTAAACTCCACCCTTGAGGTGCTTCAAAGAAGGAAAAAGGCAATTGGATGGACTTTGGCTGACATTATGGGTATAATCCCCACCTTTTTTCATGCACAAAATTATACTAGAAGATGATACCAAACCCCCAGTGGAACATCAAAGGAGGTTGAACGAGGCTATGCAAGAGGTCGTCAAGAAGGAAATTATCAAGTGGTTTGATGCAGGGGTTGTGTACCCCACTTCGGATAGTTCATGGACTTCACCTGTACAATGTGTGCCGAAGAAAGGGGGTATGACTGTGGTCACAAATGAGAAAAATGAGTTGATCCCCACTCGTACTGTTACCGGATGGAGGGTATGCATGGACTACAGAAAGCTGAACAAAGTGACATGCAAAGACCACTTTCCATTGCCCTTTCTTGACCAAATGTTGGATAGACTTGCCGGGCGTGCCTACTATTGATTTTTGGATGGGTACTCAGGGTACAAATAGATTCTCATTGCACCGGAAGACCAAGAGAAAACTACCTTCACATGTCTGTACAAAACATTTACATTCTCACGGATGTCGTTTGGTTTGTGTAATGCATCAACGACCTTTCAGCGGTGTATGATGGAAATATTTACGGATATGATGGAGAATATCCTTGAAGTGTTCATGGATGATTTTAGTGTTGTGGGTGACTCATTTCAAGAATGCTTATACAATCTTGACAAAGTGTTGGCTCGATGTGAAGAGACAAGCCTAGTGCTCAATTGGGAAAATTCCACTTTATGGTCAAGGAGGGCATTGTCCTCGGCCATAAGATCTGAAAGAACGGTATCGAAGTGGACAATGCAAAAATTGAAGTAATTTCAAAGCTGCCTCCTCCTACTTCCATTAAGGGAGTTAGGAGCTTTCTTGGGCACGTGGGGTTCTACCGAAGGTTCATCAAGGATTTTTCAGAAGTGGTGAACCCCTTGTGCAAGATGCTAGAAAAGGTGCAAAGTTTGTGTTGAATAAATATTGCATGAAAGCTTTTGAGCTTCTCAATTATAAATTGACAATCACTCCCATCATTACCGCACCAATTAGAGCTTACCATTTGAGCTCATGTGCGATGCTAGTGACGTTGCGGTAGGAGAGGTCTTGGGGAAAAGGATCAACAAGATATTTCATCCGGTTTATTATGCAAGCAAAATGATGAATGAAGCCCAAGTCAATTATACGGTGACGGAGAAAGAGTTATTATCCATTGTCTTCGCCATGGAAAAGTTCAGGCCATATCTCATGGGTGCCAAAGTGATTGTTTACACTGATCACGCGGCATTTCGTTACTTGATGACCAAAAAGAACTCGAAGGCTAGATTAATGAGATGGGTTCTTCTGCTTCAAGAGTTTGACTTTGAAATCATTGATAGAAAAGGAAGTGAAAAACAAGTGGCTGACCACTTGTCCCGCTTAGAAGAGGAGGGGAGACCCCACGATGACCTCGAAATTAATGATTCGTTCTCGGATGAACAAATCCTCTCCGTATCTTTGAATGGTATGCCTTGGTTCGCTGATGTGGCTAATTTTATTGTGACCGAAACTGTCCCGAGTGGCTCTCTTCTAACCAAAGGAAGAAGCTTAAATGGGACAACTTGGATTATTATTGGGACGAGCCATATTTGTTCAAGATTTGCAATGATGGTGTGATTCAGAAATGTGTTCCGGAAGAGGAGCAAATGAGTATTCTTGATGCTTGCCATTCCTCGCCCTACGGTGGTCATCATGGTGGGGCGAGAACTGCTTCAAAGGTTCTTAGTTGTGGATTTTATTGGCCTACCCTGTATAAAGATGCTAGTGAGCTTGTTAAGAGGTATGATGAGTGCCAAAGAGCTGGTGGAATTTCCAAGAAGGATGAAATGCCTCTTACTACTATTCTTGAGATTGATATTTTTGACGTGTGGGGCATCGACTTCATGGGGCCATTTGTGAGTTTATGTGGTAACACTTACATTCTGGTTGATGTTGATTATGTTTTCAAGTGGGTTGAGTTGTGGTTTTTCCCAACAACGAGGCACGGAGTGTGGTGGCTTTCTTAAAGAAAAATATCTTCATAAGGTTTAGCACCCCAAGGGCGATCATCAGTGATGGGAGTTCTCATTTTTTCAACAAGGCTTTCGATACTTTACTTTCTAAGTATGGTATCAACCCCTTATCACCCCTAGGTTAGTGGGCAAGTTGAGGTCTCCAACAGGGAGATAAAGAATATATTATCAAAAACTGTCAATGCAAACCGGACGGATTGGTCAAGAAAACTTGACGATGCTTTGTGGGCTTATAGAAATGTGTGCAAGACTACAATTGGTATGTCTCTATACCGGTTGGTAGTTGGGAAAGAATACCATCTTCCGGTTGAATTAGAGCATAAGACCATGTGGGCGCTAAAGAAGTTAAACCTTGAATGGGATGTCGTTGTAAATCTCCGGGTAGAGCAACTAAATGAACTTGATGAGTTCAGGTCTCATTCCTATTCCAGCTCGTCCTTGTATAACGACAAGATGAAGTACTTATATGATAAAAATGCCTGGATCAAGGAATTCAAGGAGGGTGACTTGGTTTTTCTATTCAACTCTCGATTACGACTGTTTCCAGGAAAGCTCAAGTCAAAATGGAGTGGCCTTTTGAAGTGGTACATGTAACTCCGTTTGGTACTTGATTTGAAAAACAAAAATTGTGAATTCTTCAGAGTTAGTGGGCACCGGGTGAAGCACTACTTTGGCAAGTTTGATGATAGCCATGTGGTGGCCTTGATCAATTTCCAATGATGATGTAACATGCGTCGTGTCGCGACATTAAATCAGGCGCTTCTTGGAAGGCAACCCATGTGTTTTTCTTTCTTTTTGATTTTTTAATTAGATTAGGATTTGTTTGAACTAACTGGTAGTGAAGTTTGTGTAGGAATTGGCAGGACTTTGGCTGAAAAAATTTGCCTAAGTGTGGGGAATTAGGCGGACCGCGCTCAAAATCTTGCGGTACGCGACAGCATTTCACGGAGGCACAAATTATCAGCGGACGCGGACTTGAAAATCCCATAATATCAACTCTCTGAAGTTGTATTCGCGTCCGCGTTCGTAATTTTGCGGTCCGCATTTATCTTTCGCGGCCGCGACCATTTTTTCGTTGTCAGTGGACAAATTTCTGCAAATGCTCTTCGAAAAGTATAAATAGATTTGGTATAAATAGAAAGTCTGTAGGACTTTTATACATTTCGAACCCCACACTTTCATCACAATCGATCACTGTTCATCTTCCTCTTCTGTGACTTCCAATCTCATTTCATATCATTCAAGAGCCAATTTTCTACTACAAATCCACATCTGGTATGCTCAAATCTTTGCATTAATCATATCTCTTTCCTTTCTTTTCTTCTAATTTTAATTTTTCTTTTTTGTTAGGGTTTAATTCATGCCAAAATCTCAAAATCATGCTTAATTGAGGCTTAATTTAATATGGGTGATGTTTACATACCTAATGGGGGATAGGGTTATTAACTATGCATGCTAATTGAACAACTTTTTGCACTTAGTGAAAACCCTAGGTTTAAATTGTTCATCAGTGCCTGTTGTGGTTGAACTCCACGGTCCTTTTTATGCGGTCCGCATTTGTAGTTACGCGACCGCGTTCAAAAATTCTCAGTTCGCGCTCATGAGTTTCATAGAACATGACAAGTAGTTTCACGGTCGCGTTCACTTTTACGCGGACCGCGTTTGATTTTTCGCGGCCGCACCCATTATTTCACAGTCTGCGGAAGTCCATATTTAGAGAGTTTGTAGTCTGATTCCAACTTATTCACAGCCGTGCTCTTTTTTACGCGGACCGCGATGGCCCTTTCGCGGCCACGCGCATTTTTCCACTGTCTGCGGACCCCTGCTGTGACAAGAACTGTGCTCATTTTATCTGCTTTCCTTTTAGGGTTCATTTAACCACAATACTAATGATCTTTCACTAATTGTGTATGCAGATAATGGTGCGGTCTCGTGGTGGTTACGAAAAATCAAAGGGGAGGGGAGAATCCTCCCGGGGCCGAGGAAAAAGGAAGCAGACTGCACCCTTAGCACCTCAGCAGACTATTAGCAAGAGGACCCACCTGTGAGACCTCAAGTCAACTCCTCGGACACTAGTGAATACCTCCCTTCCTGGGAGATTTCTGAAGGGGAAGCTGCACATCCTCAACAGGAGGCCCGATCACAACCATACCACCTCGTCAATGAATCTACCTCCTTGTCTGAGTCGTCTGATGGCTCAGAAAGAGGTAGTGAGACTTCAGCACCATCTGCTCCACCTGTTGCAACTCCGGCCTCAACAACAATTGCTCCTATCAATCTAGATGAAGAAGATGTCCCGAATGATGGGAGATGAGGTGATACCCAGGTGGTGGGGTAGGGTGGGGGTTGAGTGTATCAAGGAAGTCGACAGTGTGGCAAGATAGGTTCGTTAGTGAGAAGTCCTACAAAGGTTGCTCACCTTTAGCGATATTTCATAGAAAGAGACCTCCTCCCTCACCACCCGGATATAAAGAGACAATTTGATGAAAGAGTGAGGTGGAAAGTCTTTACTAGCAAGTTTCCGGAAGCAAATGAGTACCTAGTCAAGGAATTCTACGTCAATGTTTCCCACATCAAAAAGGGCACCTATGTGACTAAGGTACGAAACAAGAAGATCTGGTTCGATGGCAAGACTTTGAATACATATGACGGGTTTGATGATGTAGACGCTGCTCTATACATACAGAAATTGGCATTAGATGAAGCAACATGTCCATGGGTAGCAGAGATGATAGCCATCCCCAAGACAACACCGACCTGACTTACACCGGTAGTCTCAATTTCCAGAAACACCCTTTGCTTTGAATCCAAAAGGTGGTGCACCTTCATCTGTAGCCGCCTTGACCCGTGCCAGCATGACAGTGACATTCCACTCTCCCGAGCGATCCTCATTTCATCCATCATGGAGGGGTACCCCATAAATGTGGGGAACCTCATGGCCTAGAACATATGAAAGGCAACCGGGAAGTAAGAAAGGTCCTACCTTTACCCCAATTTCATCACTATGTACCTAGAGGACCAGGGGGTTGAGGGAAGACACTTTGACACGAAGGTGAAGCCGAAGAGGCCCTTATCTTGGTACAACCTTCAGGGAGAAGAAAACCCTAAGTCAAAACTCAAAGCCACTACCTCCACTGGACAGTCTGAAGAGCCAAGGGTAGTGGCTACTGGGTCCGAGCCTTCCACAACTGAAGGTTCTTCTGCTGCTGTGCCACCTCCTTCATCTGGGCCATCTATCTCCGCCCCACTATCTGTCCCTTCCTCCTCGGCTTACCCTAAGACTGCACTGCAGATTAATGAGGCTTTATCCAACATCAACAACTGGATGCAGGCAGCTACATCAAAGTTGTCTGTCTTATCCAGTGCAGTCGCAGCACAGGCAACTCCAACGCAGATTTAGCTACCTCCATCAGTGGAGGATTCCTTGAAACAGGTCATGGACAATCAAAATAAAATCTCCGAGACACTGGCTACGCATGGGAAGGTGATCAAGGACCTGTCGCTCCCCTTATTTCCTCGCGGAGATCGCGTTTATGACATTCGGTTGAGACAACTCTTTCCTATTGGGAAAGGGGTTTGTGTTTTTGAGAGTCGCCACCTAACGATTTTTAAAGGTGCGTTAGGACACAAAAGGGGCTCATTTACAACTACTTTGTTAACCAAAGATAGGGTAAGGGATTGAAATTATCTTAAGGGGAAGGTGTTAGGCACCCCTTAGGATCCAAAAGTTTTGAAAATACTTAATATTTGAGCAAGGTTTTTGAAAGAGTTATGATCTAAACATGCATATAAAGGATAGGGGGAGTCCTAGGTTGTTTGTCATATGGATCACATCAGTACAATACCCGGTAATCACTCCTCAAAGAGGGGCTACACGTGGTATTAGCGCACCGGTCATCATATCCATATTCTACCCTTTCCCACCCCGTGAAATAACTAAATCGAGTGTTGGTCTCGAACTCTATTGCATGTTGTTACCCGTCCCTTCCTATCAGTCCCAGAGGAATTTAGGACTTCTATCTTATAAGGGAGGTTCTAGGCAGACCCTCAGGTTTAAAGGCAAAACACTAAGAGACAAACAAGAAACATATAGGACTGCAATTAAGGGGGATAAACATACAAACAGGAAAAGGCTCAAGTACCTCCACAGATAAGGAAAATAAGTAGCATGACTCGAACACAGTTAAAGTCTTTTGATTCATATCCTAAAACATGGTATCTCAATGATAATAACAAAGAGGCAGATTTGTTCATAACTCGGAGAGGGTGTCTTAATCAGGCTTGCCTACTGGTTTTAAACATGCTAACAGTTGAACACTAATCATAAAGGACAGTTCTGGTTTTATTTATTTATGGCTGATTACCTAAGACTTGCCTAGGCGTGTAGCAGTTATTCAGAATTGATGACAATTTCAGATCGTTATACCTAATAACATGTAGTTCTAGGTGTTACAAGCATTCAGAGACTAATTACCAGTTTGTTAGAACAAGATCATTATTTTATATATCTATATTTGGACTAAGCATAGTTAAATGAGTACGATCCTATAACATGATGTCTAATGTAGAATGATGCATATCCAGTTGCTAAAACAGGATCTCTAAATATACATAGAATCACATCATTATGCACAGTTTCAAGAATCAAAATGGTAACAGTATTTGTTGGTATTACTGATCCTATGAACAGGATTTCTAAGTGAAGGCAAGGAGTGATGACATGCTGAAACAAAAGCAGTTGTATGAACCTAAGTGACATGGTATCTAAATGCATGGCATACTTCATTCCTAGCCATGGTTACTAGTGCGCATATAAAAAAAATAAACCTAGAAAAACATGATATCTACCCATACTTATACTATAGCATGCATATCCCCACCCATTTCCACTATCCAACCCAGAATCATTTTTACAGATTATTACAAACCTCTGAATATGAATTACATAAGGAACAGAAGAAGTTAACTATAGGGAGCCTTCCATTGTAGTCCCAAGTTTCCAGATCCTCAAATGCCATTGGTTCACAACCCTTCACATGATCCAGGTGTGTCAAAGTTCCCTAAGAATCTCAAGAGATCCCGGGCAGTGCTCACACCCAGATTTCATAGCCAAGATAGAGTAAGTGCAGTGTGGAATGGCCAACCTTTGTGTGTCAAAGTTCAGAGGGAGCTCAAGGGTCCAAAGGCAATGCTCACACAGAGGGGACATAACTTAATGATCTAAGAGTAGAGTGAGAGTGCTCGACATAGTTTTGAAAAAGGTTAACTAAGAAAACAGTTTTGAAAAGGGTAAGTAAGAAAACAGTTTTGAAGAGGGAAACTTGATTTAAATAGTTTTATAACAAAGAAGTTTAACCACAAAAAGGGCAGGAACACCAACAAGTTCAACATCACACAAAGGACCAGGAATAGTCCAACAATCACAAGCAGGGGTAATGGGATTTGAGGGACAAATACAGAGCATGTGAGGGCAGACATGTAGCAGGCAGTACACAATCAGAAATTCCTAAGAATTTAGGGGATTGGGGGATACAGTAGGGTATAGGATTATACTAACATAACATGACCAAATAGTTCAAGACAGTAGGATTTACCCTAATCAAACTAATGTACCAAACATAGGCATGAAGATTTACATAGATCATGTATCAAGTACATAAAGACATGATGGTTATGACAAATAGAGGATAACTTATCATGTGAATGGAGTTCAGGATCCAAGTTACATGTTGAACAACAAAATAATAAGTAAAAGCAAATTAGAAACACAATGAAGTGCAACAGTAGTAGAAACATGTTGGTTTGAGAACTGAAATATGAATTAGAACATACCAGTGAAGTGAAGAAAGAAGTAACACAAACAGGAAGTAGGAGATGCACAATAGTTATCCTTGGCTTCAGCCGGCTAACTTAGGATAGAAGTAACTAGCACAGAAAAGAGAGAGAGATCAGAGAGTTTTTAGATGTGAGAGAGAGAGAGTTGAACAGATTCGTTCGTTTCTTGTGCTAATGAGAGAGTAGAGTATATATAGTTTTGAAAATAGGCAGAAAATAAGGTAACAAATAATAGTTCAGCACAATTATAGAAGTAAACATCAATTAGGATCAAATTAATGTTAAGACTCCCTTTAATTAAGGAGACTTATATAAACGGTAATAGACAGTGACTAAATAAGGAAAGAGAATCGTGTAAGAGCTGATTTTAACATATAAGAGGCAGCATAAGTATAGAGCATATAATTAAGACCGGGTTCAGAATACTAGTTAAGGAAAGTATATGTGAATTAATTTGACAAAATTATTCATAGAAATAAGGAAGGAAATTCTAGAAATCAACAAGAAAAACCTCGAGTGAGATTCAAATCACAGGAAATCAGCATCAATTAGGGAAAGTATCACATATTTAAGGAAATACTCAGAATCAGTAGAGAACAGTACTAATCACAATTATTCAAAGATTTAAATTGGTAAATAGTATTGATTTAAGCGGAATGAACATACATTAGGCAAAGGTCAGAAACCTTAATCACACAAAATTAGGGATTCGCATATAACATAGAAAATAATTAAAGGATTTAGCATAATAAACATGATTTAGGCAGAAGTAACGAAGAGTCAGAAACCCTAATGGAAAGTATAGAGCAAAAATCATAAAAAATCACAAAGTACTCATGAAAGCAAAGCAGCCATACTAGAACAGATAAAAACATTATCGCGCATAAACTCAGAATCACAAATTGAAACCAAGAAATTTGGGGGTTTATATCAAAATGACTCAAACAAAAAAGAAGAAGCTCAAATAATGTTTAAACACGATAAAAATCATAAAATAATTTTAAAAAACCAGAAAGAGAACTGTTTTTTGAAAAAAGGATTTAGAAACCCTAGTTTTAAAAATGAAGAATCGTTTAGGAAACAGGAAAATATTTAAGGGAAACAAGAAAATAACTCATGACATGTATAGATCTGTTACAGATATAGAAGAATGGAGAGTTTTAGAAGTTAGGGTTTCAAAGAGAGAACCCAAAGAGGAGAAGAAAAACTCAAAAGTCACCGATTTTAACCAGAAAGTGGTAAGATCTTACTCGGACGGCCATGGATGGCCGAAAAAATGACATGAGATCATAGGAGGTGAGTGAACTGCCTCTGGTTCACTTGAGGTCTTCAGGAGCAGTGACACACGTTAAGGAGGGAGCCATGAGACTGTGGGTGGTGAAACCACCATGCTTTCCGGCAAAGCGACAGCCAGAGAAGGGGCTAGGTTTAGCAGAGGGAGTCGAAGAGATGAGAGAGTTGAGAGAAATGAGAGGGTTGAGACGGCGGAGGGTGAGGGGGAAATGAGAAGGGGGGAAGGGTAGTCTTTAGGTTTATTATAGGAAGGGGGTCATCCGGACCGTTGATCAATTTTGATCAACGGTCAGGATTAAACCTAGATTGGGCGGGGTAGATTTAGGTTGGACTGGAGGTCTATTGGGTTATTTAATTGGGTTAGGGATTAGTCTAATTTTAGGCTATAATTGAAATAAAAGGGGCTAGTTGCTAAATACCTAATTCAATTATATAAAACAATTTATAAAAATAGCTAATAATTGTATAAAATTAAATTGATGCTTATAAAATAAAGTAAAATGACTGATTAGCATTTAAAAAATACAAAATAACTAATTACTGGATAAAAATAGTATAAAACATATGATTAGGCTATAATTACAAAGTTATTGCAATCATAGCCAAAGAGTGCCAATTTGGCTAATTGTGAAATAATTTGGTCTTAATAGGACCCTAAATAATAAATTAAATCAAGAAATTATTTTGAAATTATTTGTAATGCAATTTTGTAATTAATTATTAGAAATAAAATACTGTATAAATTAAAACAAATTAATAAAAATACGGGAAAATTACAGAAAAATACCAATTGCTATGAAAGCATGTTTGTGAAGGTATATATGCAAATTAAAAATATTTTGAGGAAAAATTGGGTATCAACAGCTGCACATCTTTACCCGGGAAGGATGAAAGAGTTGTCGGGTAAAGATATGATGGCCGATTTTGACCGAGCAAAATGATTCGGAGACATTTAGGCCGCACCCTGGCTTCTGAGTTGCCTACATATCCCTGGTTTTACAGGAATTTGGCCGTATGTAGTTCAGGAGTCATCGGTGAAGTATACCGATGAAGTTTCTTACACGAACGGACGCAACATTTGGGACTGATTGAATAAGCGGCTTACGGAGTGGTTAGGAGTACTGGAGAGGAACTGCTCCTGCCGGGATGGCAGTTTGCTCACCGGATTACCTGCAAATAAATAATACAAGCATATATTGTGCGTAATTTAAACATGATGCAAAATTTTGTTGGACCATGAATGATGTCTTCGGACGGCTAAGGATGACGTCCTCAGACCATGATGTCCTGGGCTATGAATTGCTTGATGCAAGATTCGCAGGCCATGAAAATGATGTTCTCGGGCCATGAAAATGGTGCCTCTGAATGATGACGCCTTTGGATGAGCTGGCGATATTTCAGCCCATGCAGATGCAATAGAATGATGCTGACGAGACAGAGCTTAGTCTTGCGAATAAAAGGGCAGAGCTTAGCCCGAAAAGAAAGCGAAGTAAATAGTGCTTGAGACAGCGGTTAGTCTCGAAAGGTAAATTGGAGGCAGAGCTTAGCCTCGGAAGGCAGAATGGTAGCCTTATACAATGAAGAGAGAGACAGTGCTTAGTCTCGGAAGGCAGAATGGTAGCCTTATGCAAAGATTCAAATGCAGATGGAGACAGCATTTAGCCTTGGAAAGCAGAATGGTAGCCTTATGCAATAATGTAGATGGAGGTAGAGCTTAACCTTGGAAGACAGAATGGTAGCCTTATGCAAAGATGCAAATGCAGATGGAGATATTGTTTAGTCTCGGAAGGCAGAATGGTAGCCTTATGCAATGATGTAGATGGAGATAGAGCTTAACTTCAGAAGGCATAATGGTAGCCTTATGCAAAGATGCAAATGCAGATGGAGACAACATTTAGCCTCGGAAGGCAGAATAGTAGCTAAGGGTGGCAGGTGGGCCGGGCCCGACCCGGGCCCGCGGGCTAAACGGGCTAGCGGGCTAA
>MDKJ01080504.1:0-27028 GCA_005239525.1 Nicotiana knightiana | reverse complement strand
AGTTTCCCCACCCCCCTCTTTTCTTCAAGAAATCTATTCTTACAAGTCTCATTTCGTAATAACACTTTTATTTGACGAAATCTGATTCTAATTGTACTTAATTTTAAAATATTAATTCTCTAATTATCACGCCAACAACAACGACAACTGACAACAAAAGAGGGCGCTGGTATGGTACAACAATATTTTATTATGGTATTACATTACTTTATTCTATTAGTTTGGTCACGCCTACTTATTAGAAGGCTAGTTTTGTACAATCACTGATTGGTAGGACAATACAGAAAAATGATTGCATTCAATCAAATGAATTCTAAAGTTTGATGTTTGATCTCCTATTATGTTTTTTTTGTAAGGAATTCATACAAACAGGGAAGGGGCTAAGATTTAAAATTTATAGGTTCTGTACTTGACATCGAACCTTAATTATTTTAGTAGCATTTAAGATTCAGATTGTATAGATCGAAACCATAAGATTCTTTTAGTAGCGTTTATGATTCAGATTAATCAATCTGTAGTCATATTTGCCTAGATAATTCCCATTTTTTTAGCAAACCTTTCACCAGAAATAAATTTGAAATCAAGAAGTGAATAAAACTTAAATTCTAGCTACTAGCTAACATGTATTATTATTGAAAATTCATACTATACTCTAATCAAGGGCAGATTTCTGTGTAGGGAGGTGAGGTACATGCACCCTCCTTAGGCTATGTATAAACAGTATTAAGTTTTTAGATTATATCTAAATATAGTTGTGGTCAACCTACGGACAAGTGATTACTTTGTTGCATTGGTGACTAAGTACCCTTTTTACCCCAGGTCAGAGGTTCGATTCTCATACAGTTCTTTTTAATTAATCCTTTTTATAATTAAGAACTAAGCAAATCCCTAATTTACCCATGCCCTTTTTAATTAACATAATTGTTCACATATCTTCTTAAAATTTTAGATACGCCTCGGACTCTAATGACTTCTTGAGCTTGAGATGTTGCTGTTTCATTCAAGAACTCCCACCTAAGCTATTAAGTAAGAACATATGCTGACATTTGACGAACCATAATTACATTATTATTTAGAAGAGGAAAAAGGACAGTGTTAACCATTAATCTGAGACATAAATGTAAAACCTCTCAAACTGTGGCATCCACCGTGAATTATCAAGTTCAAATCTTGTTCGAGAAAAACGTGACTAAGTGATTTTTTTTTTTTTATTTAAATTTTAACGGAAAGAGTTATCCGATACTTGAGTTCGTAGGAGATAATAAATATTATGTGAAATTAGTCGAAGTACGAGACAAACTGACCCAAATCCCACCGCTATAAAAGGAAAACATGGAGTAGTATATATCTTTGCCACTGTATCTATTCAGCAAAATATAATTCTCTTTCTAAGTAGATTCACATTCTCTATATATAAATAAAGCAAAGTAAGTACTGCCTTGATTTCAATTTATGGAATTAACTTTTACCCACTTGACAACTTGCACTTACCCGGAGTCTTTTAAGGGCTAGCCATTGAGGGTATCAGTGAATATTTGAAAATCGACTAAGACCGATCGAACTATACCGCATCAAATTGATTTTTAAAATTCCTGTAATAAAATTGTAGGTTGTATATAAATCTATAATTGTATTGATAATTATGGTAGATTTTTTATTTTATAAAAAATAAATCGAAAAAATACCGAACCCTGCCGAATGAATTTACAAGTGGGAAATATATATGTTAAGTTTAAAAATAATAATTAAATTTTCTCTTGGGCCTAGGAATTATGAAAACTGTTACAAGCCAACAAGTAATTAAAATCAAAACTTTAATTCCCAAACCTAATATGCTACTCCTATTGAAACTAAATTATTTCTAACATATTTACTAGCAAGACACAAAGTATTCTAGTGGTCATAAGTAGCAAACTACAATGTATTGAATATGTTTCATTTCACATAATATAGATTTATCTTTTTGAATATTTCATTTTCTACAAACTTTATTCATGAGTCCCAGCTTGGTCAGGGACGGATTTATAGGTTTGTTTTTGGGGCACGTGAACCCATGGTCTTTTCGCGAAACTAGGTAATTTATGTATGTAATTTTTAGAATTGGTCTAATATTATCTGTTGGCACCCATGCTCCACAAAGATTGAATGGTGCGCTTGATTGAATACTGAGTTATTTACCTAAAGAAACAAGGATCAATTCTCACATAATAATTTTTTTTCTCTTTTTTTTAGTGGTGCGCCCATATTTTAAAAATCCTAGATCCGCCTCTGAGCTTGGTTAATATTTTTTCACTCGTGTGATTTATCTTTTCTTTGTCTTTGCTTAGTTTATTTTATACTGTTGTAGAGTAGTTGATGGATCTATACTCTGGCCATCTTTCATGTTTTCTTAATTCATCACCATTTAAATAGTTAAATTGTCTAGAGAGTTTTGCTAAGTCCTACAAAAGTATGTATGTTATATCATTCTACTCTTACTAGTGACTTTTAAATGATATTTTAAAAAATATAAAAAATTAACCGAACCGTACAGATGCCGAAGAAAAACCAAGATAATTGGGTACGTTTTCGAAAAGTCTAATTTTGGTTATACATAATATAATAACCGAAAAATTAGTATGGTACAAATTTTATAAAATAACCCGCTAAATCGAACCATTGACACACCTACTAGCCATACTTGTAGATATATTTATTATACTGCAAAATCAATTTTTTTCTATAAGATTTAACTAATTAAATGTTTAACATATATGAAATTGGTATTTTGTGATTAACATAATTACATTCCTATAGTTGCTCACTCTAAGAATGAAGTGTTTTTAATAAGACTTCCATTTTCTACAATCTAAGTCTTGATTGTGTTTAATTTCAATTATGAGCTTAACAAATTAACTTTTCTTCTTCTTTGTTATGAAACAACAAAAGAAGAATAATACTATTGTAGAGAAAGGTATAGAGAGAATTCTTATTGACTTGGGATGAATTATAATGGAATAGATTCCTTTTATTTATAGGGAAAAAGTGACTTAGCCACCAAGTAATAAACTCTAAAATCTCTCTAAATATAGACATTCACCATAAATAAAATATTATTTATAACACTCCCTCTTGAATGTCTATTCACCTGATAATGTGCCTCGTTAAAACCTTAACTAATATAAAATCCAGTGGAAAAAAATTCTAGAGAAGGAAAAAGAGTACACATATTTATAAATATGCCTTTTGGTTGCCTTGTTAAAAACCTGTAAGGAAAACCCAGTGGGACAAAATCTTGTAAGGGAAAAAGAGTACAACGCGTATGAACTCCCCCTGATGAGAGCATCAACTCACATCTTTGAGCCTTCGCATCCCAATCTTGTGCACTAACATCTTGAAGGTTGACGTCGACAGAGATTTGGTGAATAAATCAGCCATATTAACTACAATGAATATGTTGCACCTTGAAGATTCTCTCTATCACATTATCATTCTTACCGTTATAACAAGATACATATATGCAAAAATTGAACTTAGGATATGGTACTTCAGGACCAAGAATTGTATATGCTTTAAGCGATTCAAATCCTTCAAAGGATTGTCATAAGTTAAGTCATACAAGACATATAAATGGACTTTAGATTTACATCAATTTTCCATGTTATGCTAGACATATAAGGTAGATAAAAGTGATTGTCCACATCATTGACTTTATACTTACAAGTGTTTGAATTACATGTCCAAAAGATATCTTTCATATGAAACCAATTTTATTCGAATTGTGTCTCCCCAATTTAGCCAATATTTTTGTGTCTGTGTTCGACAGATTTAAGATCCCCATCTATACTTAGCGCTATAATAGATGTCGTCGACGAACATTTTATATCGGTTCCAATATTTTTTTCATAAATACATAACACAAAGATCTATTCATCTATATTTTTAGGTACTTGAACCTCTCCTGAGATTTTATGAAGTTGTTATGTCATGTGATTTTCTAGATCACTTGCCTCCTTGTTATTATCATTTTGATTATTTGCTCATCTTCTTTATCAAAAATTATATTTGAAACCGATTTGGTCTATATGCTTTAACGTACCATAGACTTTGTCCTTCTAGAACTTATTATAATAGGAGCATTTTTAGTGAGAATATAGTTACTTTTGTGGGTCAGTAAATACGCCTAGCATGCTTTGCACTATATTGGGGATGAAGTATCTTTTTATGAGCTTCAAGTTCATATTATCTTATTTGAAGATCTAGATGTACAAATGATAATTCATTCCATGTAACTTTTTCTCAACTATTTATCGTGTCTGTAATAACCCGACCGGTAGTTTTGAGAAATTGCACTTTGCTCAGTTGTTTGAGGGCATGAGTAGCTCTGAATGATGTATTATGACTTATGTGAATCGTCGGTTTTGGTTTTCAGGTTATTCGGAATTGATTTGGAAGAATGATTCTCAGTTAGAAGCTTTAAATTTGAAAGGTTTGACCAAGTTTGACTTTTTAGAATTTGATCACAGATTGGATTTTTGATGGTTCCGTTAGCTCCATTGGGCGATTTTGGACTTAGGAGCGCGTCCGGGTGGTGATTTGGAGGTCCGTGGTAGAATTTGTCTTGAAATGACAAAAGTTAAACTTTTTGAAAAGTTTGACTAGGAGTGGACTTTTTGATATTGGGGTCTCATTCCGATTCCGGAAGTTGGAGCAGGTCCGTAATGTCAAATGTGACTTGTGTGCAAAATTTGAGGTCAATTGGACGTGATTTGATAGGTTTCGGCATCGGTTGTGGAAGTTTGAAGTTTCAAAGTTCTTAAAGTTCGATTGGAGGTGCGATTCTTCGTTTCGATATTGTTATGCGTGATTTGAGGCCTCGAGTAGGTCCTTGTTATTTTATGGGACTTGTTGGTATGCTTGGACGTAGTCCCGAGGGGTTCGGACGTGTTTCATATTATTTCTCCTTCATTTTTCACTGTTGTGTTCTGCTGATATCTGGTGTCGCATTTCTTCATCGCAATCGCGAACTTAGTGGTGCGATCACATAAGGGAAAAGTGGAGCAGGATAATTCTTCTTCTTCCTATTCGCAAGTGATGGTCCGCCTTCACATATGTGGTGCAGTTAAGCATCGCGTTCACAATATGGAGAATTCACGTTCGCGAGGTTCATTCCGCGAACGTGCAGTTCAGTCGGCTTTGTGTAACGCGATCGCGAGAGGACTTATGCAATCGCGTAGGTCATTATTCAGGAGCATTTCTTTTATTCTTTGCGATCACGATGGTACTTCCACGATCGCGATTCATTAAGTTGCCCAGTGGTTATAAAGTACTCTATTTCGAGGATTTCGGCCATTTTTGCATTTTTGAAGCTATGGAACTCGAATTGAGGCGATTCTTGAAGCAATTTTCACCATATGAATTGGGGTAAGTTTTCTCTACTCAGTTTTGATTATTTTTCGTGAATCTATCTTCGATTTTAGCTACGTGATTGTGGATTTAAAGAGGAAATTGGGGGTTTTGGCCTAAAGTTTCATAATATGAATATTTGAGATTTGAACATAGATTTGGATTCGGAATTGAGTGAAATTAGTATGGTTGGACTCGTAATTGAATGGGTTGTCGGATTTTGTGATTTTTATCGAGTTCCGAGGTGCGGGCTCGGGATGGGCTTTTGACTGATTTCGGGTTTTTGGATCAAATCTTTTCTGATTGGGATTGGTTCCCTTAGCCTTGTTTGATGTATTCGAATTGTTTTCGGTCAGTTTCGAACAGTTTGGAGGTCGGAACGCGCGGGATGGCAGCTTTGGAGTATCGTTTGGCCTGCTCGACATTAGTATTGGCTCGTTCGAGGTAAGTAACTCTTCTAAACTTAGTGTTGAGTGTATGAAACCCCGCAATACGTGTTACGTGATTGGTATTGAGGTGGCGCACATGCTAGGTGACGGGCGTGTGCCCTGTGAATTGGGAATCTGAGGTTCCCATGGCACTGTATGGTGGCCCTATCTTGTTGTTATCTATGTCTCCACCAGGTGATATAGTTATTGAGTTGTCCCTCCATGTTAGATATCATGTTTAAACTTATGTTGATACTGTTTGGACCCACTGAGGTCATTTCTGCTATGAAGTTATATGCTTCATTGTTTTATATACTCAGTCATACGCACTCATATGCATATCATATCGCAGCCTCTGTTGTTATTCATTGATATATCACATCATCATTTTGGGCTAGTTTCATGACATTGTGAGCCCGAGAGAGAGAGAGACTGGAGAGATTGATGACTGAGTGAGGACGAGGGCCTGATTGTGATGTTTATTTATGGGATCGGGCTACACGTCGCAACATGTTTATTTATGGGATCGGGATACATGCCGCAGCATGTTTATTTTTGGGAGCGGGCTACATGCCGCAGCATGTTTGATACAGGCCGAGGGCGTCATTGATTTATGTCATGATTGGCTTGATATAGATCTTGGGCTGTAGGAGCGCCTCCGGAGTCTGTACACACCCCTAATGAGCGCAGGTACCTACTGAGTGATGTTTTCCAGAGGGGCTGTATATGAGTGATATGTGCCCGAGGGGCTGTATATGAGTGACTGGGAGGACTGAGTGAATTGATACTCTGAGAGATTGCATATGGTGTCCTCATTGAGTTGCATCGCATTTGATATGCACATTTGACATACATGCATAGAGATGCATTTTTCCTCATATTATACAGTATCACGTCATTCATGAATTATGTGGGTATAGAGAAGTGTTTTGTACTTGACATTTGGAAAGAAAATGAATCTTACTTATTGTTGAAAGGATTTTTCAGAAAAATCACAGTTTTCAAACTTACCCGCATATTTTGGCATTTCCGGCAAAACCGAGTTTCACAAAAAAATTTGAAAAGCATGCCTATTTTCTGAAACTGTGAACGGGTTGAGCCCTTCTACTTTTGAGATACCTCTTTTATTACTTGTATTATGTTGTTATGGATTGTTGTAATTAGACCCGACCTTGTGATAGTCCGTCACTACTTTCAACCTAAGGTTTGGTTTGTTACGTACTCAGTACATGGGGTCGGTTGTACTGATACTACACTTTTGCACATTGCGTGCAAATATTGGCTGCAGTCCTTGCTGTGTTCGAGGGTTGCTGGATCTGAAGATGTACCCGCGTCTATGTTGCAGCTGCCTTTGTTGTTTGGGGTAGCCTTAGATTAAATTGTGTTTTTGTGTACTTTTCAAACAAACTATGTATTTATTCATTTCCGCTTTGTTAACTCTATTATTAGAAGCTCATGATTTGTACTACCAGTCCTTGGGAAATGTAATCGATTCAGATAATTTATTCTAATTAATTGACTTGTTAACAATTAATTAAATTGGATAGTCATTAGTTGGCTTACCTAGCTGGTTGGGTTAGGTTCCATCACGACTAGGGAATTTAGGGTCGTGACAATGTCCCCCTCATGTTAGAAAAACTAACTTGCTTCCTCAACTTTGAAACTCCATCTTTGTGCATTATAGTGTTGTGATGACCCGACAGGTCATCATGTTTTAAAATCCAATTCTGTATCCATAAGCCTTAAACACCTCATTTTAGCCTTCCTCGATTTGCATGCGTAGTCCGGGCGTCTTTCCGGTAAGCTTTTATGTTAAAAACTGAGAAAATATGAAATTTTGCCTTGAAATCCATTTGAGTTGACTTCGGTCAACGTTTTGAGCAAACGGACCTGGATTCATGTTTTGGTGATCTCGGTGGGTCTGTATCATGATTTAAGACTTAGGCGTATGCCCAGAATCGAATTCGGATGTCCCTTACCCGAGTTATCGCACTTTGTAGAAATTTAAAAGTTAAAGGCTTAATTGATTTGAAATGTAAATGTTTGACGAATGTTTAGTTTTTAGATATTGGGTCCGTATTTTGGTTCCGAAACTCGGTATAGGTCCAATACTATATTTATGACTTGTCTGTCAAATTTGATGAGAAACGGAGTTGGTTTGACGTGATCCGGACGCTCGGTTGCAAAAATAAAAGTTTCAAGGTTTTCTTGAAACTTCATTTGATTTGGTGTTCAATTCGTAGTTCTAGGTGTTATTTTGGCGATTTAATCATATGAGAAAGTTCGTATGATGTTTTTAGACTTGTGTGCATAGTGGGTTTAGAGCCCCGAGGGCACGGGTGAGTTTCGATAGTGTACGAAGTGAAATTAGACTTAGAAATGTTGCTGGTGTTTTCAGTTCTGGTGTAGGCCTCTGGTCTCGCATTTGCAAGATCAGGCATCGCATTTGCGACCTCTGACCGGTTTGCATTTGCGAGCTACTCATCGCACTTGCGAAGAGTAGCTTGGCCACATGATGTTCGCATTTGCGAAGTAGGACAAGTGGGGGCAGTGATCGCAAATGCGATCAAGTGGTCGCATTTGTGTAGGATCAAAGTTCGCATTTGCGAACATTGCATTGCAAATGCGATGAATGCATAGATGTAAGGGTCTTCACAATTGTGATGGATTCTTCGCATTTGGGGGGTTCGCATAGGTCGCAAATGCAACATCTGCAACTAATCAAAACTGGATTTAGACGGGATTTTTGCTCATTTTTCAAATTTTCAAAACAAAAACCCTAGAGGCTATTTTTCAAAGAACCATTCTTCCCCAAATCATTGGTAAGTGATTCTAAACTAATTTCTTTCAATCTTTCACCACATTTCCTAAGATTTTCACCTAAAATCTTGTGTTTTCATGGTGGAAATTGGGAGTTTTGGTAGAATTAAGGATTTTTGTAATAATGGGGATTTAGACCTCAAATTGAGGTCGAATTCAAAAATAAATTACATAACCAGGTTCGGGGGTGAATAGGTAATCGGGTTTTGGTTCAAACTTCGGGATCGGAACAAGAGGGCCCGGGGGTTGTGTCACGATCCAAAATACCTAACATGCCGTGATGGCGCCTATCGTGGAACTAGGCAAGTCGACATTGTCAATATATTTTTGTCACGACTCGATTTACCCTCCGAAAGGTATCGTGACAGCACCTAGTCTCTACGACTAGGTAAGCCTACTATTAAGGGAAAAATTGAAGTAAAACACAAGAAATAAAGGAAATAAGGCAATGATATAAATAACATACTGACCGCTCGGCTCATACGAAAATGCTTTCCCAATGACCCGAAATGTCACAAGTAGTCACAAGCTTCTAACAACTATTGTAGCTCTAAACAAGTCTGGAAAATACATAGGAACAACTCTAAACGATAGAATAGAAGGGGACTCGGAGGCATCTGCGGAAGCGGAAAATATACCTTGCAGTCTCCTAGAATCATCAGCAACAACTATCCACGAGGCTGATAGCTCGTACCTGGATCTGAACACGAAAACATGTGCAGGAAAGGGCATGAGTACACCACATTTGGTACCCAGTAAGTGCCAAGCCTAACCCTAGTCAAGTAGTGACGAGGTCAGGTTAAGACTCTACTGGATTTCTATATAAGTCAATTTAAACACAGTACAAAAGATAGTTAATGTCTACAGTAAGCAGTTTAAGAAAATAATCTTAAGTTTTACAGTAAAGAGATTCCTCATCTCAACACAATGTATCACAAGGTGTAATCTCCCGGGATACCGTCCCGTAGTTCAGAATGAATATGCAGTACAAGGGATCTCCCGGAATACGTCCGTAGTACCAAAATAAATATGCAGTACAGGGGGATCTCCCAGAATACGTCTGTATTCCCAATTTAAATATGCAGTACAGGGGGATCTCCCAGAATACATCCGTAGTCCCAATTTAAATATGCAGTACAGGGGATCTCCCAGAATACGTCCGTAGTCCCAATTTAAATGTACAGTACATGGGGATCTCCCAGAATATGTCTGTAGTCCCAATTTAAATATGCGATGCAGGATGAATGCCAGGAATACCATCAATTTATATAGTTCATCTAATCACAGATAAGGAAAACGGTAACCTAACTAAGCATGGAGCACAAAGTATCAAGTAGACGATTAGACAAGTAGGCATGCCTTTCCAATCTAAACTAAACAGTTTAACACGTTAAAGCAATGTGATAGGAGAAAGACAATTTTATAAATCTTCAAAGAAAAATTGGATTTTTGCAATAATGGCCCGTGTACGTACTCGTCACCTCACGTACACGGAACCCACATAACAATAAATGTCAAAACAACCTAAGGGGAAGTCCCCAACACAGATTTAGGCAAGCCACTTACCTCGACTTGCTCAAATCAACTCGAAATCATGTTCTTGCCACGAGTATCCAACTCCAAATGGCTCAAATTTATTCAAATAAATTACATAATGTAAATATCACTACAAGCAACTAGTTCGCCTAATAAATTCAAAGCTAAAGCGTGAAATTAGGAAAATTGCCCAAAAAGTCTCCCGGGCCCACGTCTCGAAATCGGGTAAAATCACAAATTCTGAACACCCATTCGCTCACGAGTCTAACCATATCAATTTTACTCAAATATGATACCAAAATCTCGATCAAAACTCAAAAATTCGGCATAGGAACTTTTCCCAATTTTTCACCCCAAATTTCGAAATTAGATGATAAAATTAAGCACAGATTAGCGGGAAATAGTCAAAACCGAGTAAGAATCACTTACCCCAAACACCCAAGTGAAAATCCCTCCAAGAATCTCCTAATCCCGAGCTCTCAACTTCAATTTGTGAAAAAAATGACTTAACCCTCATTTTTGGGTGTTCTAAAATCTACCTAGATGTGCCTTCACTGCGATCGCGGAAGCCAAGACGCGATCGCGAAGAACAAAAACACGCTCCTCAATATTTATACTACGCGAACGCGTGCATCCCCTACGCGAACGCGATGCACTAACCCCTCAGACCTACGTGAACGCGACTGAGCTCACGCGACCGCGAAGAATAAAAGCTCAACTCCATTGATGCCTCACCCCTTCTACGTGAACGCTTCCTAGCCCACGCGAACGCGATGACCAAGCTGCCTATACTAAGCGATCGCATTCCATTCTATGTGATCGCAATGCATTAACCTGACTGGCCTCCAACTTACTCTACGCGATCGCGTACTCCCTCACGCGATCGCAATGAAGAAATTCTGCCTGCACTCACACCAGCGAAGCCGAGGCCCCCCGGGACCTCAACCAAACCTAACAACCAGTCATCTGACATCATTCGGACTTAGTCGAGCCTTCAAACCACATCACATAACACGAAAAACACGAATTACACATGAATTCAAGCCTAAGAACTTAGCATATTTCCAAAATCCACAAACGATGCCGAAACACATCAAAACTAGTCCGAATGACCTCAAATTTGACACACACGTCACAAATGACACTAAGGACCTAAATCCACTCTCGGAATTCCATTCCGATCCCGATATCAAAATTTCACCTATCGATCGAAATCGCCGAAAATCTAACTTTCGCCAATTCAAGCCTAAATCTACTACAGACCTCGAAAACACACTCCGGACGTGCTCCTAACCCTAAAATCACTCAACTGAGCTAATGGAGTTGACAGAATTCCTTTCCGGATCCGTCTCCACACAATTCTGGCTACGGCCCGATTTCTAAGGCTTAAACTCATAATTAGGGGCTAAGTGTCCCAAAACTATCTGAATTCCATAACTAATCACTCCGTCAAGTCCCAATAACAGATAAAAACGTGGGGAAAACAGTTATTAAGGGATCGAGGATCTAACTCTCAAAACGACCGGTTGGGTCGTTACAGTTTTCAATATATATAACAAAAGTGAGATAAAGCAGTTAAACTAACAGAAGGTTTACATAACAACGGGGTAAAGACTCAAAACACAAGTGCGAAATAATAGCCCGACATCGGGGTGTCATGAAGTCATGAGCATCTAACAACAGTCTAGAAACAGAATCTACTACAGTTTGTGCCAAAAATCCAATACAAGAGAGATAAGATGATAAGAAAGAAGGAACAAGGACTGCAGACGTCGGTAGCTACCTCGTAAGTCTCTGAAAGTCAGCCTGCGCACGAACTCACCGACCGCCAGAACCGTACACACGTAGATCTGCACATGAACTGCAAGGTAAAGCATGAGTACAACCAACTCAGCAAGCAATAGAATTAAATAAGGAACTAAGAAGCAGTGACGAGCTATGTAAATACAGTTCATTTCAAAAGTTTTCAGTAAAGAGTGAACATGCTTTCAAATTCAGTAGTTCAAGTCAAATTAGTTCGAGCTCAAGTAAAACAGATATGAAACTTCCAGAAATTTCACAACAACAACATATAGAAATGAAGTGCAGAAATTAATAAAAGCAGGTACAATCTCTCAAGGCAGCAGTCACTCAACTCATCTCAATAGCTCTTACTCTCGGCTCTCAGCCCTCAATACACACTCTCAATAGGTATATGCGCTCACTGGGGGTGTACAAATTTTGGAGGGGATCCTTTAGTCCAAGCGCTATATTGTTGCGGCGTGCAGTCCGACTCAATACTGCTGCGGTGTGCAGCCTGATTCAATACTGTTGCGGCGTGCAGCCCGATCCAATACTGATGCGGCGTGCACCCCGATCCATAATATGTATATATATATATATAGCCCGAAGGCTTGTTGCAATATGCAACCCGATCCATATACCTCACATAGCTCACAACTCGGCACTTAGACCCTATCTGAGTCATTAGCCTCTCGGGCTCACAGAATATCACAATAATCAACCCGAACAAAGAATACAACAAGTATCAACAAGAAATGAGGGAGAGCTGAGGTATAATACACAATTAAGACTGTGACTGACTACAAGACAGCAATTAGCTGTCAATTCAACAAGTATTTGACCGCTACGAGTCCCAACAGTGATAACATATGGCCTAAGCATGGTTTCTAACATGAAAGGCAGTCAATTACTCAAAACAAGGAGAAACAAGTGATAATAATGGACTATTCAACTTTGCAGTATCACGGGACGGACCAAGTATCAATCCCTCACGGTGCACGCTCACACGCATGTCACCTAGTATGTGTGTCACCTCCAAATATTCACATTATACCAATTCTCGGGGTTTCATACCCTCAAGACCAAATTTAAGACTGTTACTTACCTCAACAACGTAGAATCCTACTCTGAAATGCCCTTTCCTCTCTAATTGGCCTCCAAATTCCCTGAATCTAGTCACACACAGTACGAGATAATCAATATTGGCTAAACGGATCAATTCCACAAGAAAACTACTAAAATCTAGCCCAAAATCCGAAATCGGCTCAACCCGGCCCCCCCGAGCCCACGTCTCGAAACCCGAATAAAATCAAAAAACCCGAAAGCCCATTTACTCACGAGTCTAACCATACCAAATTTATAAAACTCTTACCTTAATTTCCCCTCCAAAACTCCAAAATTCACTCTCCAATTCCCAAGCCCTAAACCACCAAATTTCCAACTCGAATCCGTAACTAGGTGTTGAAGAAAGCCATAGATTCACGAAATTTAGACCAATCTGGGTTAGAATTACTTACCCCCAACGTTTTCCTTGAAATTACTCAAAAACTCACCTCTCTCTCGAGCTTCTCAGGTCCAAAATCGAAATTGTGCCTAGAAATACCAGACTTGCGGTCTTCTTGTCGCTTCTGTGACACCGCACCTGCGGAAACTCCATCGCATGTGCTGATTTTACTTTAAAATCTTGACATCGCTCCTACTGCCCTAAGAGCGCATCTGCGCCTATCACATGTATGGGAATCTGTCACGACCCGATTTATCCACCGAAAGGCATCGTGACGGCACCTAGTCTCTACAACTAGGTAAGCCTAATTGCGGAAACACATATTAAATTAAAGCAATAGAAATAAAGACGGGATAAGTGAGTCTACAAGGAAAGCATCGCCACTTGGCGCATACAAAATACGACTTTTCCCAAAACCCGGTACATCACTTTAGTCACAAGCTCTGTCTCATAATAGCTCTATACAATGAGAGGGAATTTACATAAAAAGGAAATCTATCTAAATCTGCAGTGGAAGGTGACTCAAAGAACTCTGCGGACGCGGCAGAATTACCTTTCGATCTCCTAAAAGGTGCTGCTCGGACCCCTAGCCACGATATTGAGCGCTGGCACCTGGATCTGCACACGAAAAACATGTGCAGGAAAGGGCATGAGTACACCACAAATTGGTAACTAGTAAGTGCCAAGCCTAACCCCAGTCAAGTAGTGACAAGGTCAGGTTAAGGCTCTACTGGATTTTTATAGTAAAAACAGTATAAAAATAATGTGAACAGAGAGGAATAACAAGCTGAGGCAAATCAGTAGAAAAATTGAGCAAAAAGGAATTAATAACAGGAAGCCCTCGGCTCAGGACAACATATATCACAGTAATAAGTATGCAATGCAGTACAGGGGGGAAAACTCCCGGAATCTCGTCTGTAATCCCAATTTAAATATGCAATGCAGTACAGGGGGAAAGCTCCCGGAATCTCGTCCGTAGTCCCAATTTAAATATGCTATGCAGTACAGGAGAAAAGCTCCCGGAATCTCGTCCGTAGTACCAATTTAAATATGCTATGCAGTACAAGAGGAAAGCTCCCAGAATCTCGTCTGTAGTCCCAATTTAAATATGCAATGCAGTACAAATACAGGATAAAATTTCCATTTAAAACAGTTCAGGAGAAATCACAGGAAAAATATGGATAAGACTACCTAAGCATGCTACATATGGTAATAACTAGGGAAAATTCAGGTAAAACAGGTAGGCATGCTATTTCCTAATCTAAACTACATAGTCGATACAGGAATCAGTGAAATAGGAGTGAAATGATTTAAGTCATGGAGGAAAAATGGAGTTTTTGCAACAATGGTCCGTGTACGTACTCGTCACCTCACGCACACGGCACCCAATCAACATAAACAGTATTAAAAATAGTCTAGGGGAAGTCCCCAACACAGATTTAGGCAAGACACTTACCTCGACTGCGCTACTCAACTCGAAACCATGCTCTTTCCACGAGTATCCCACTCTGAATGGCCTAAATCTATTCAATTCGATTGCATAATGTAAATATCACTTTAAGGAATCAAAATAGCTAATACGTTCGAGGCTAATACGCGAATTTAAGAAATCGCCCAAAGAGTCCCTTGCGCCCACGTCTCAGAATCGAGTGAAAGTTACAAATTTAAAACACTCATTCACTCACGAACTAACTCAAAAAAGAACCATCGAAAACCGATGACAAAATTCTATTAAATTCTCGGATTTTCTAATTAGGGAAACTTTTTCCCATTTGCATGATTTTTCACCTAAATCCCTTAATTGCATGGAGGAAATGACCATAGATTAATGATATACAAAGGGAATAGGGTTAGGAATCGTTACCTGTGAAGCTTATCCTCAAAACTCACTCCAAATCGCCCACACCCGAGATCCAATTGATTTTTGAAGTTATGAAATTCAAGCTCTCGAATGTGATATATCTGCCCAGCGATTTCCACACCTGCGCCCCCTTGGACCGCACCTGCGGTCCCGCACCTGCGTAAATTGCATCGCAGGTGCAAAAACCCACTAAAAGGCCTGGGGCCGCACCTGCGGAAAACCAACTGCACCTGCGAGGACTGGGTGACTTGGCCAAGCCCGCACCTGCGAGCCCCTCGTACGCACCCACGTGTCTGCACCCTTGTGTCCGCACCTGCGGAAGTCCATCGCAGGTGCGAGACACCAGAACTAGCAATGGTTCAGCTGTTCTTCCAAGTTCTAAATTCACCCGTTGAGCATCCGAAGCATCCCCGAGGCCCCCGGGACCTCAACCAAACTTACCAACTAGTCCTAATACCTTATCCAAACTTAGTCGAGCCTCCAAAACACGTCACATAACACCAAAGTCACCAATTATACATGGATTCAAGCCTAAGAACTTATGAAATTTCCAAAATCTACAATCGATACCGAAACATATCAAAACTAGTCCGAATGACCTCAAATGTTACACATAGGTCACAAATGATACAACGGACCTACAACGCTCTCGGAATTCCGTTACGAGACCAATATCAAAATTCCACCTATTGGCCGAAATCGCCGAAATTCTAACTTTCGCCAATTCAAACCTAAATCTACTACATACCTCAAAAGCACATTTCGGACTTGCTCCTAACTCCGAAATCACCCAACGGAGCTAACGGAGTTGACGGAATCCCATTCCGGACCTGTCTTCCCATAGTTCCAACTACGGTTCGATTTCTAGGGCTTAACTCACCTATAAGGACTATGTGTCCAAAAACTCCCTGAACTTCACTACTCAACGTTCCAATAAGTACCAAAAGCATAAATAGACATAGGGAGAACATTTATTAGGGGTTCGGGGCTCTAACTCTCAAAATGACCTATCGGGTCGTTACATTCTCCCCTTCTTAAGAAAATCGTTCGTCCTCGAACAAGTATAGAGACATACCTGAAGCTATGAAAAGATGAGGGTACTGACTGAGCATATCCTGCTCGGTCTCCCAAGTCGCCTCCTCGACCGGCTGACCCCTCTACTGAACCTATACTGACGCAATATCCTTTGACCTGAGCTTTTTGACCTGTCTATCTAGTTTAGCTACTGGCTCCTCAACATATGATAAATCCTTGTCCAACTAAACTGAACTGAAATCCAAAACATGAGTCAGGTCACTGTGATACTTCCGGAGCATGGAGACTTGGAATACCACATGAACTCCTGCTAGGTTGGGAGGCAGGGCTAGCTCATAAACAACCTCCCCAACATGTCGCAACACCTCAAAAGGGCCAATAAATCTCGGACTCAACTTACCCTTCTTCCCGAACCTCATGATGCCCTTCATAAGCGATACCCAAAGCAAAACCCGATCACCAGCCATAAATGCCAATTCATGAACCTTCCGGTCCGCATAACTCTTCTTCCTGGACTGAGCTGCGTGAAGTCTCTACTGAATCACCTTCACCTTGTCCAGGGCATCCTGGACCAAATCTGTACCCAATAATCGGGCCTCGCCCAGCTCAAACCATCCCACTGGGAACTGGAACCATCTACCATATAAAGCCTCATACGACGCCATCTGAATGGGGACTGATACCTATTATTATAAGAAAACTCTGCAAGTGGAAAGTATCGGTCCCATGACCCTCCGAAATCCATCACACAGTCACGGAGAATATCCTCAAGAATCTGAATCGTGCGCTCAGACTTCCCGTCCGTCTGAGGGTGAAAGGTTGTACTCAACTCTACCCTGGTGCCTAGATCCTGCTTAACGGCTCTCCAAAACCGTGAAGTGAACTGTGTACCTCTATCTGAAATGATAGTTACTGGAATACCATGGAGGCGAACAATCTCCCTAATATAAATCTCTGCCAACCTCTCGGAGGAGTATGTAGTCAACACAAGAATGAAATGGATTGACTTAGTCAGCCGAACCACAATCCCCTAAATAGCATCGAACTTCTTCAGAGTCTGAGGAAGTCCAACCACGAATTCCATGGTGATACTCTCCCACTTCCACTCTGGAAGCTCAATCTGCTGAAGTAACCCTCCCGGTCTCTGATGCTCATACTTGACTTGCTGACAGTTGAGACACTTGGCCACAAACTCCACTATATTCTTTTTCATCCTTCTCCACCAATAGTGTTGTCTCAGATCCTGGTACATCTTCGCGGTACCTGGATGAATGGAATACCGTCATCTTCTATAGTCACATCCCTGGCGTCACCTCGCCAAACCCTGTCCTGAAGAACCAGAAGGTGGGGATCATCATACTGGCGCTCTCGAATGCGGTCATAAAGAGAAGACCGAGCCACCACACAAGTTAAAACCCGGCAAGGCTCCGAAAGATTCAACCTCACTAACTGACTGGCTAAGGACTGAATATCTAAGGCTAAGGGCCTCTCAACTGCCGAAAGATATGCCAAACTCCCCAAACTCTCCGCCCGGCGACTCAAGGCGTCGGCAACCACATTGGCCTTCCCCGGGTGGTATAATATAGTGATGTCATTGTCCTTTAGAAACTCCAACCATCTCCGCTGGCTCAAATTGAGGTCCTTCTGCTTGAATATGTGCTGTAAACTCCGGTGATCAGTGAAAATCTCACAGGGAACACCGTATAAATAATGACCCCATATCTTCAGGGCGTGAACAATCACTACCAACTCGAGATCATGAATTGGATAGTTCTTCTCATGCACCTTCAATTGTCTGGACGCGTAGGCAATCACCCTACCGTCCTGCATCAACACTGCTCTGAGGCCAATCCTTGAAGCATCACAATAGACGGTATAGGACCCTGAACCCGTAGGTAGTACCAACACTGGAGCTGAAGCTAGGGCTGTCTTGAGCCTCTGAAAGCTCTCCTCACACTCCTCAGTCCATATGAACAGTGCACCCTTTTGAGCCAACCTGGTCATCGGTGCTGCAATGGACGAAAAATCCTCCACAAAACGGCGATAGTACCCAGCCAAACCAAGGAAACTGCGGATCTACGTAGCTGATGACGGTCTAGGCCAACTCTGCACCGCCTCCACCTTCTTCGGATCTACCTTGATCCCATCCCAAGACACTATGTGGACCAAGAATTCCACTGAGTCAAGCCAGAACTCACATTTAGAGAATTTAGCATACAATCTCTTCTCCCTCAAAGTCTGAAGCACAGTCCTCAGATGCTGCTCATGATCTTCCTACGATCGGGCATATACCAAGATGTCATCAATAAACACAATGACGAAGGAATCAAGATAAGGCCGGAACACATTGTGCATCAAATGCATAAAAGCTGGTGGGGCATAGGTCAGCCCAAATGACATAACAAGAAACCCATAGTGGCCATATCTGGTTCTGAAGGCATTCTTCGGGATATCCGGCTCCCGAATCTTCAACTGATGATAACCAGAACGCAAGTCAATCTTGGAGAATACCTTGGAACCCTGTAGCTGGTCGAATAAATCATCAATGCGAGGCAAAGGATACATGTTCTTCAGGGTGACCTTGTTCAACTGTCGATTATCAATGCACATGTGCATAGAACCATCACTGTTCTTCACAAACAATATTGGAGCACCCCAAGGTGATACACTGAGTCTGATGAAAACCTTATCAAGCAACTCCTGTAACTGCTCCTTCAACTCCTTCAACTCATGAGGAGCCACACAGTAAGGAGGGATAGAAATGGGCTGAGTGCCCGGCAACAAATCAATGCCGAAGTTAATATCTCTGTCAGGCGGCATACCCGGAAGATCAGTTGGGAATACATCAGGAAAGTCCCTCACTACTCGAAATGACTCAAATGGAGGGTTATCAACACTGGCATATCTCACATAGGCCAAGTACGTATCATACGCCTTCTCAACCATCCACTGAGCCTTAAGAAATGAAATGAACCTGCGGGGAGTATACTCTAAGGTACCTCTCCACTCAAATATCGGCAAGCCTGGCATAACCAGTTTCACGGTCATAGCATGACAGTCAAGAATATCATAATAGGGCAACAACCAGTCCATGCCCAAGATAACATCGAAATCTACCATGCTAAGTAATAATAAATCATCCCTGGTCTCAAAACCACTAAGAGAAATTAAACACGACCGATATACGCGGTCCACAACTAGAGAATCTCCCAGAGGAGCAGATACATAGACAGGGGAACTCAAAGTATCCCGAGATATCCCTAAATGTGGAACAAAATAAGAGGACACATATGAATACGTAGAGCCTGGACCAAATAATACCGATGCATCCCTACAGCAGACAGGGACAATACCTATGATGACCGAGTCTGAAGCAACAGCCTCGGAACGGGCTGGAAGGCATAGCATCTGGCTTGGCCTCCCCCTCTAGGGCGGCCTCTACCTCCCCAACCCTCACCTCGAGTTTGCTGAGGAGGTGGAGCGGCAGCTGGGGCTGGAAGAATAGCCGAAGGACCCGGCAGAGCACGTAAAGGCTGATAAGACTATGGAGGCGCACCTCTCCTAGCCCTAGGGCAATCTCTAATCAAGTGACGAGTGGCACCACACTCAAAAGAACCCCTCGGAGGAAGCTGCGACTGATACTGAATAGGAGATGGCCTGCTGGGCTGGCTTGAAATAGCACCTCGAACTGGAGGCATGTTGGATACTGGTGGTGCATAATAGAACTCCTGAGGTCTAGGAGGAGCTGGAATACCGCTGGCTGCTGGAAGGGATGAATGAATAGGGCGGCCCACAAATCCCCTACCATGACGTGTTGCTGGTGCACGAGCTCCTGAAAAATGGTCAATCTCTCGAGACCTCTTGGCCTCCCTCTCCTCTCTGTCCCGGGCGAACATGCCCTCTACTCTCCTAGCAATATTCACTTCCTGCTGGTAAGTGATATCCATCTCCAACTCTCTGGCCATACTGGTCCGAATACTAGGATAGAGTCCCTCGATGAAGCGGTGAACCCGATCTCTGACTGTGGCAACCAAGGCTAAGGCATGCCGAGCTAACTCACTGAAACGAACTGCATACTCCAACACAGTCATAGTACCCTGGAGCAACTGCTCAAACTCCGCGCCAAGCGTCCCTGAGGCTCTGAGGGACATACTCTCGCAAAAACATCTCTGAAAACTGAGTCCAAGTGAGTGAGGCTGCCTCGTCCGAACTACTCAGCTCATAGGCCCGCCACCACTGATATGTCTCTCCCTTCAGCTGGAAAGCGGTGAAAGAAACCCCACTGGTCTCCAATATGACCATAGTGCGGAGAATACGATGACACTCCTCAAGAAATCCCAGAGTCATCTGAAGCTAGTGCGTTGAAAGTAGGTGGGTGGTACTTCTTGTACCTCTCGAGTCTGAGTTGCTCGGCCTCAAAAACTGTTGTCCTAGCATCATGCTGAACTGGAGCCGCTGGGGGCATAGGAATATACTCCGGGGCCTGATCAACCTGGCCCCTCTGATCAGGAGTGTAGGCTACGGGAGTCTGTGCCCCTCCCCCGTCTTGAGATGTAGCGGGAGCTATCGGAAATAGTACAACCTGCGCTAGAGTACTGAACATGATCATGAACTGAGCGAAGGTCTCCTACAAGGCTGGAGCAACAATAGGGACCTCCTGTTCCGGCTCTCCAGCTGGGGCTTCCATAGGCTCCTCTACTGCTACTCTCGCTGGTGCTCGGGCTGCACCACACAGTCGTCCTCTACCCTGGCCCCGGCCTCTGGCGGCTCTGGCGAGGGCTCGGGTGTCTGGTCGTCGGTCCTCCCAGTACGGGTCCTCACCATCTGTGGGAAAGAATAGAATAGAATTTTAGAATTTTTTTTTTATGTCAATAGCTCGCACAAAAAAGGAAATAAAAGAAATATGATTGTTCCTAACAGTTATATAGAATCCCGAAGATAGATACGGACGTCTCCGCACTGATCCACGAGACTCTAATAAACTGTCTTGTGACTTGTGACTCCTATGAACCTAGACGCTCTGATACCAACATGTCACGACCTGATTTACCCACCGAAAGGCATCGTGATGGCACCTAGTCTCTACGACTAGGTAAGCCTACTTGCGGAAACACATATTAAATTAAAGCAATAGAAATAAAGACGAGATAAGTGAGTCTACAATGAAAGCATCGCCACTTGGCGCATACAAAATCCAACTTTTCCCCAAACCCGGTACATCACTTTAGTCACAAGCTCTGTCTCAAAATAGATCTATACAACAAGAGGGAATTTACATAAAAAGGAAATCTATCTAAATATGGAGTGGAAGGTGACTCGAAGGACTCTGTGGATGTGGCAGAATTACCTTTCGGTCTCCTAAAAGCTGCTGCTCGGACCCCTAGCCACGATACTGAGCGCTAGTACCTGGATCTGACAGGAAAAACATGTACAGGAAATGGCATGAGTACACCACAAATTTGTACCTAGTAAGTGCCAAGCCTAACCCCATTCAAGTAGTGACGAGGTCAGGTTAAGGCTCTACTGGATTTTTATAGTAAAAACAGTATAAAAATAATGTGAACAGAGAGGTATAAATGGCTGAGGCAAATCAGTAGAAACAATGAGCAAAAAGGAAATAATAACAGGGAGCCCTCGGCTCAGCACATCATATATCACAGTAATAAGTATGAAATGCAGTACAGGGGGGAAAACTCCCGGAATCTCGTCCGTAGTCCCAATTTAAATATGCAATGCAGTACAGGGGGAAAGCTCCCGGAATCTCGTCCGTAGTCCCAATTTAAATATGCAATGCAGTACAGGGGGAAAGCTCCCGGAATCTCGTCCGTAGTCCCAATTTAAATATGCAATGCAGTACAGGGGGAAAGCTCCCGGAATCTCGTCCGTAGTCCCAATTTAAATATGCAATGCAGTACAGGGGGAAAGCTCCCGGAATCTCGTCCGTAGTCCCAATTTAAATATGCTATGCAGTACAAGGGGGAAAGCTCACTGAATCTCTTCTGTAGTTTCAATTTAAATATGCAATGCAGTACAAATACAGGATAAAATTTCCATTTTAAATAGTTCAGGAAAAATCACAGGCAAAATATTGATAAGACTACCTAAGCATGGTACATATGGTAATAACTAGGGAAAATTCAGGTAAAACAGGTAGGCATGCTATTTCCTAATCTAAACTACATAGTCGATACAGGAATCAGTGAAATAGAAGTGAAATGATTTAAGCCATGGAGGGAAAATGGAGTTTTTGCAACAATGGCTCGTGTACATACTCGTCACCTACGCACACGGCGCCCAATCAACATAAACAGTATTAAAAATAGCCTAGGGGCAGTCCCTAACACAGAGTTAGGCAAGCCACTTACCTCGATTGTGCTACTTAACTCGAAACCACGCTCTTGCCACGAGTATCCGACTCCGAATGTCCAATTCTATTCAATTCGATTGCATAATGTAAATATCACTTTAAGGAATCAAAATAGCTAATACGTTCGAGGCTAATACGCGAATTTAGAAAAATCTCCCAAAAAGTCCCCCGAGCCCACGTCTCGGAATCGAGTGAAAGTTACAAATTTAGAACACTCATTCACTCACGAACTCACTCAAACAGAATCATCGAAAACCGGCAACAAAATTCTATTAAATTCTCGGATTTTCTAATTAGGGAAACTTTTTTCCCATTTGCATGATTTTTCACCTAAATCCCTTAATTATATGGAGGAAATGACCATAGATTAATGAAATACAAAGGGAATAGGGTTACGAACCGTTACCTATGAAGCTTATCCTCAAAACTCACTCCAAATCGCCCAAACCCTAGCTCCAATTGATTTTTGAAGTTATGAAATTCAAGCCCTCGAATCTGATATATCTGCCCAGCGATTTCCGCACTTGCACCCCCTTGGACCGCACCTGCGGTCCCGTACCTGCGGAAATTCCATCGCAGGTGCGAAAACCCATTAAAAGGCCTGGGGCCGCACCTGCAGTCAATTGGCCGCATATGCGGCTCCACACCTGCGAGGACTGGGTGACTTGGCCAAGCCCGCACCTGCGATCCCCTCGTCCGCACCCACGTGTCCGCACCTGCGGAAGTCCATCGCATGTGCGAGAAACCAGAACCAGCAATGGTTCAGCTGTTCTTCCAAGTTCTAAATTCACCCGTTGAGCGTCCGAAGCATCCCCGAGGCCCCCAAGACCTCAACCAAACTTACCAGTCAGTCCTAATACCTTATCCAAACTTAGTCGAGCCTCCAAAACACATCACATAACACCAAAATCACCAATTATACATAGATTCAAGTCTAAGAACTTATGAAATTTCCAAAATCTACAACCGATGCCAAAACACATCAAAACTAGTCTGAATGACCTCAAATTTTACACACAGGTCACAAATGATACAACAGACCAACAGCCGCTCTCGGAATTCCGTTCTGATCCCAATATCAAAATTCCACCTATCGGCCGAAATCGCCGAAATTCTAACTTTCGCCAATTCAAGCCTAAATCTACTATAGACCTCGAAAGCACATTCCGGATATGCTCCTAATTCCGAAATCACCCAACGGAGCTAACGAAGTTGACGGAATCCCATTCCGGACCCGTCTCCCACAGTTCCAAATACGGTCCGATTTCTAAGGCTTAACTCAGCTATAAGGACTATGTGTCCAAAAACTCTCCGAACTTCACTACTCAATGTTCCAACAAGTCCCAAAAGCAGAAATAGGCATGGGGAACACATTTATTAGGGGTTCGGGGCTCTAACTCTAAAAATGACCTACCGGGTCGTTACAGAATCCATCGTATCTGCGGCCATCATTCGCACCTACGCCCAGCTTGCGCGCATCTGCGACCCTCACAGGTGCGAGAAAATCTTCGCACCTGCGACTCCTTTCCAACTCCCTCTTGGCCGCATCTTCGTCTCCTTCTTCACTTCTGTGGACTCGCACCTGCGGTTCCCACTCCGCATGTGCGGTTACACCAGTAGCAGCATCTTCAGCTGCATTTCCTTAATTCCATTCAAGCCGTTAACCACCTGAAATCACCTCGAGGCCCTCGGGACCTCAACCAAACATGCCAACAAGTCCTATAACCCTATACGAACTTAGTCCAACCTTTGAATCACTCAAAACAACATCAAAACACCAAATTACACCTGGATTCAAGCCTAAAGAACTTCTAAACTTTTGAATTCCACAAAAAGACGCCGAAACCTACAAAACCACGTCGATTGACCTCAAATTTTACACACAGGTCAAAACTGACATCACAAACCTACTCTAACTTTCAAAAATCCAATCCGACCCCGATATCAAAATTTTCACTGCCAGCCAAAATCGCCAAAATATCAACTTTTGCCAATTCAAGTCTAATTCTACTACGGACCTCTAAATCACATTCCGGGCATGCTTTTAAGTCTAAAATCACCAAATGGAGCTAACGGAGCCATCAAAATTCAAATCCGAGGTCTTTTACACACAATTCAACATATGAATGACTTTTCAACTTGAGCTTTCAATTAAGAGACTAAATGTCTCAATTCACTCCGAAACTACTCCGGACCCGAGCCAACAAACCCGGTAAGACACAACACAATTATAAAGCACAAAAGAAGCAGAAATTGGGAAAACGGGACTATAACTCTCGAAACAACCGGTCTGGTCGTTATTGGTTGACTGTTGTTGACTTTTTCAATAATGGCCTAAATTGAATTCTATGCAGTCGTGGGTAGTTCCAAAGGCTTAATTTGAATCGTTTGGTTGGTAAATTGCTAGATTCTATTGGATCGGAGGCTTGTTTGAAAGGCAAAGTTGTGATTGAGCTTTAAGTGGACTTTAGTGTTGTGTCTAACCTTGATTAGAGAGAATTAGGAACCCTCGGACTATATGCTATGTGAATTTAATGTGAGCGGCGTATATGCGAGGTGACGAGTGCTTATGTACCGCTGAATTATCCGTTTCCCCTATTTTTCCTGTTTCTCTAATTATCTCTTTCCCTGTCTTAATTGTTATAAGCTCTAAATGTGTTTCCATGCCTAACTGCTACCTGTTAATCAATGTATTCTCCTATTTCTGATATTAGATTTTTTCATAGTTTCATGATTCCTGTTATTTGCTCAAGTTGGTTTATTTGCACCTTTTAGTTGTAAATTTCTGGACCGGTCTCGCTATGTAGTATTACTTATGTAGATTATCATGTTTTACAAGGTTTCCTATTTATTTCAGTTTGGTATTTAGGGATTGTAAAGGATTTTCGTGATTTGAATTGTAAGTTTTACTGTGCACATTGAGTACTTGGTATTGACATGGTGGGATCGGGTTGCACGCTGTAACAAGTGAAATAAGTGCAAAATGATGTGGTGGAATAAGGGTGAATCTATATTATACTATGGGATCGGGTTGCACTCCGCAACAGGTGTAATAAGGGTGGACTGTTTTGGTGGAATAAGGGTGAATTATGATTCTGATATTGTGATATGGTGGGATCGGGTTGTGCGCTGCAACACACACATATACATATTTATTATTTTTAATGTTGTTACGAGGAAATAAGGGAGGATTATATGATGTATGATAACATCGGATTGCGCGCCGCAGCAACCTATGTGTTTACATTCCCCTGGACTGTGTTAGTTTTACGATACTTTCTTTTGCACTTATGGATTGGTAAATTCTGAGCATCGTTGGCTTATTCCTGAAGTTGTAGCTATTATTCTCAATTGATTGCTTTATTTCGTTATGTATCTCCTTTTTCTATCTTTATTATATATTGCGTACAGTTGTAGTGTGAGTGACCTGCCTTAGCCTCGTCACTACTTCGTCGAGGTTAGGCTCGACACTTACAAAGTACATGGGGTCGATTGTAATCATACTATACTTTGCACTTCTTGTGCAGATTTTGGCATTGGTCCTAGCTGATCGAGAGGCGTAGCAGCTCGGACTGGTTCATTGGAGACTCAAGGTAGATTTGTTGGCGTTCGCAGACCTTGAAGTCCCCATCTATCTTCCCATGTTTTTATTGTTTCTTTTGTTCAAACAGTTGTATTTCTTTCAGATTTTACTTGTAGAAAATCCTAGAAGTTCGTGAATTGTGACTTCCGATCCGGATTGTAGTAAATATATGGGCATTTATATTATTCCGCACTCGTTCTATTTCGTTTTATCTTAATATGCTTTATATACTGAATTGAATAAAAATGGGCTTAATGATTCTCTAACGTTGGCTTACCTAGCAAGTAAAACGTTAGGGGTCATCACGGTCCTGAAGGGGGAATTCGGGGTCGTGACAGGTGTTAATCAAAAAATACACCGCACATCAATAATAATAATAATAATAATAATAATGATAATAATAATAATAATAATAATAATAATAATGATAATAATCATAATAATAATGATAATGATAATAATAATGATAATAATCATAATAATAATAATCATAATGATAATAATAATAATGATAATAATCATAATAATAATGATAATGATAATAATAATGATAATAATCATAATAATAATAATCATAATGATAATAATAATAATGATAATAATCATAATAATAATGATAATGATAATAATAATGATAATAATCATAATAATGATAATGATAATGATAATAATAATAATAATAATAATAATCATAATAATAATAATAATAATAATAATAATAATAATC
>ML375338.1:0-67634 GCA_005239525.1 Nicotiana knightiana | reverse complement strand
CAGATATCCTCACTTATTCGAGGCTCCAGGTATGTTTCTAGACCCGTTCGAGGACGAACATTTGTTTAAGAGGGGGAAGATGTAACGACCCGACCGGTCGTTCCGTGAGATTTACCCCATTTCCCCTATTTCTGCATTTTTTATGTATCGCTATCTTGTTTTTGATGTGTTGGATCAGTTGGTTTGGGTCCGGAGTAGTTATGGTGAGAGTTTAGGCATTTAGCCTTTTAAAGTAGCCTAATAGTTGAGAAAGTCAACTGAGAGTTGAATTATTGGTAAACGACCTCGGAATGCGGATTTTATGGCTCGAATAGCTTCGTTAGGTGACTTGGGACTTGGGAGTGTGTTCGAAATATTTTTGTGATGTCCGAAGTAGAATTAGGCTTGAATTGGCGAAAGTTAGTTTTTGGCAATTTCTGATCGGCAGTGGAAAATAGGCTATCGAGGTCGGAATGGAATTCCGGAAGTTGGAACGATTTCGTAATGTCATTTTGGATATGTCATCAAAATTTTAGGTTAATCGGAGGTGTTTGGTTGGTTTCAGCGTAGTTGGCGAATTTTAGGAGTTTCAAGTTCTTAGGCTTGAATTTGATAAAAGTTTGGTGTTTTCGTGTTGTTTTTGGTGTTTCAAGGGCTCGACTAAGTTGGAATAATGCTACGGGGTGTGTTGGTATGTTTGGTTGGGGCCCCTAGGGGCTCGAGATTGATTTCAGATGGTTGACGGGAAGTTGGAGTGATTTTTGGAAATCTGCTGTGCTGGTTTGCTGGTGTTTTCGCACATGCGGAAGGGGAGTCGCAGGTGCGGTTGCGCAGGAGCAGAGAGAAAGGCCGCAGATGCGAGTTTTGCCTGTGTAGGGAATGGTCTGCAAGTGCAAGGGGTTTGTCGCACCTGCGATGTCACTGGTGCAGAAGGTACATCGCACATGCGAAGTCGCAGGTGCAGAAAGGTGGTCGCAGGCGCAAGAATTGGCCAGTTAAGTGAGTCTCGCAGGTGCACCCTAGGACTGCAGGTGCGGCCATTTGTCCGCAGGTGCGAAAATGACTGTGCAGAACAGTATAAAAAGGACCCCTCCGCGAAATTTATTAGTTTTCATCAATTTGCATGCGGGAGGAGTCCATTGAAGGTGGTTTTGAGAGAGAATTTCAAAGTTCTTCAGCAAAGGTAAGTTCTTTGGTTGTTAATCCCGTTCCTATGCTATTTTGTTAAGATTAGGCTTGAAAATTTAAGGATTTGGGTAGGAAAAAGTTGGAAAAATGGGAGGAAAGAATTGGGATTTCTTTTGAGGTTTTGGAATGGAAATTGTGGTCCGATTTTGGTGTTCTTGGTATGTATAGAATCGTGAGAGGACGAGGTTTCTAATTATGTAAGAATTATTGAATTCTGAGATGTGGGACCAGGGCTCGGGTTTGGCCGAATTTCGAGATTTTTGATTGAGTTGATAATTTTCGATTGGGTTGCGTTCCTTGAGTATATATTAATGATTTTGAGCTGGTTTTGGCTATATTCGGAGCAATTGGGAGACAATTTGAGGGGCAAAGGCATAGCGGACTAGTGTCGCGGACCGGTAGAGGTAAGTAATGGTCTTAAATCTTGTCCTGAGGGTATGGAACCCGGACTGCATTATTTTCTCACTGAATTTGGAATGGCGCATATGTCGGATGATGAATATGTGGCACGTACTAATTTTTGGATTGGACTAGGTCCTCTCCGTGACAACTAATGAGTTACATATTTACTCAAAATCTTATGTTAAATGATGTTCTAAAGATTTGTGGAATATTTGGGTTGTAAGACGTGTTTGGGGCCTCGTGCCGATCTGTTTAGACCCCTTTGAGGGCGTTTTACTGCTGTTTTCCTCACTACCTGTTGATTATTTTACTCAGCATCATTGTGCATACTGTTTTATTTGAAACTCAGCCTGATTTACACTACATGAGTATTAAAATGATGTTTTCGGGTTGAGTACCCCGTTCTATTACTTTGCCCGATGGGCTTTTCGAGTGGTTCCACCGAGTGTGGTCGAGGGCCAAGAGTGATGGTGAGGTGCTGAGTGATATTAGCGCTTGGGATGAAGGATCCCCTCCGGAGTCTGTACACACCCCTAGTGAGCGCACCAGGTGCGAGTGATTGGGAGGCATGAGTGGCTGTGAGGTGCTGAGTGATTGCGAGGTGCTGAGGGATTGTGAGGCATGCCTGAGGGGCTGATTATGAAACATGTTTTTGCCCGAGGGGCTACTTATGATTTTAGTACATTAATTTGCATACCAAATCCTTGTTTTAAAGTTGTTAATAATGTGCATTATTTTAAGGACTTTTGTGAAGTTGATTTCTAAGGCATGACGATTTCGTATATCTATGTATACTATTGGAAAGTAAGGCTGTGTATATTGTGACTTGATGACATTGATTTTTATGTGATTCCTTCCCACTTAGACTTGATTTATTTCCATTACTACTGAGTTGGCGTACTCACATTACTCCCTGCACCTATGTGTGCGGATTCAAGAGCAGATATCGAGCATTAGCTTTTATATATATATCGCAGCGGAGCCGGATGGTGGGGATATAGAGGTAGCTGTTCAGCGTTCGCAGCATCTCTGCTTTCCCTTCATGTTGTATTTAGCTTTGATTCGGAGTTATGTATCATAATACTTTATTTTGGCTTATTTCACTAGATGCTCATGACATGTTGGCTCGGGTTTTGGCGATGGCGGTACTGTATATAAAATTTGCCTATTATATTAAGAACTTTCTGTATATTGTTATGAATTGCTTGAAACTTAAATGGGATTTTCAAAAGGAAATGTGAACACGTGGTAATCGGCTAGCCTAGTTCAACGATAGGCGCCATCACGGCCGGTTAGGATTTGGGGTCGTGACAATTTTCCTTCATTTTCAAGAGGGTTGAGAGCTAATAGAGAGGGTTTGAAGAAGAAATCAAAGGGGCTCTCTTGGAGGTAAGGTTTCCAACTTCATAACTCGTTTATATGTCGTTTTCTAAGTAATTAAATCGGAAAATTGTTGGAATTAAACCCAAATTTGGGGAAGAAAGGTGCATGGAATTTGGATTTTTCTTCTGAGGATTTGAGTGGGCAATTGTGGTCCGATTTTAGTGTTCTGCCCGTGGCTCGGGTTTGGCCGAATTTTGAGATTTTTTGTATAAATTGACAGTTTTTGATTTGGTTGTGTTCCTTTAGCGTACATTGATGATGTTAAACTGGTTCTGGTTAGATTAGGAGCAATCGGGAGCTAAATCATATGTTAAATTGTGTTCTAAATCTATTGCTATATTTGGGCTATAAGCCATGTTTGGGGCCTCGTGCTGACTTGTTAGACCCCTTGGGGGCTTTTTACTGCTATTTCCTCACTGTTTATTTATGATTTACACTTAGTCACATTGTGCTTAATTGTTTTCGGAACTCAACTTGATTTACAGTATTTTGAGTTTTAAAAATGATGTTTTGGGTCGAGTACCCCGTTTTACTGATACGCCCGAGGGGCTTTTGAGAGGTTCTGACTGAGTGAGACCCATGACTTGATTTGTGAGGATATGATACGCCACGAGGTGGCTTGATATTAGCGCTTGAGCTGAAGGAGCCCCTCCGGAGTATGTACACAACCCCAATGAGCGAAGGTACCTACTGAGTGCTGAGTGTCGAGTGCTGAGTGATGAGTGATTGGGAGACATGAGTGACAGTGAGGTTGCCCGAGGGGCTGATACTGAGTGGCGGTGAGGTGCTGATTGATGTTCTTCCCGAGGGCGATTTATGATTCATGTTTTTCCCCGAGGGGATACTTATGATTTATTTCATTTTTACACTAAATCTTTCCGTTATTTTTATTTCTGAAATTGTTGAGAAACACATTTTTCAAAGGATTTTTCTGAAGATGGTTTTAAGGCATGATGATTTCATATATCTATGTATATACTGTTGGAAAGAAAGGCTGTGCATATTGTGAATTGATGATATTGATTTTATGTGTTTCCTACCGCTTACACTTGATTTATTTTCATTACTACTGAGTTGGCATACTCATATTACTCCCTGCACCCCTGTGTGCAGATTCAGGTGCAGATACCGAGCGTTAGCCATCTATTCCGTGCGGAGCCAGAGTTCGGGATATAGAGGTAGCTGTTCAGCGTCCGCAACATGTCTATTTTCCCTTGTTTTATTGTATCTAGCTATTCATTCGGAGGTTTTGTATTATAATAGTTGACTTGTTGGTATATTTCTTAGATGCTCATGACATGTTGACTCCGGATTTTGGGATGGTTTAGACTATTTAGCTGTTTATTTTGGCCTAATGGATTTAGAATATTCTTTTTGCTTTATGAAATGCTTGAAAATGAGTTGGGGTTTTTGGAAAGAAACTGTAAAAATGAGAATTGGCTAGCCTAGTTCCACGATAGGCGCCATCACGACCGGTTTAGGATTTGGGGTCGTGACGAGTTGGTATCAGAGCCTAGGTTACATAGGACCCAACGGTCATGAGCAAGTTTAGTAGAGTCTTGCGGATTGGTACAGAGATGTCTGTACTTATCTTTGAGAGGCTGCGGAACCCTTAGGAACAATCTCATTTTTCTTGAATTCTGTCGTGCCATTTTGTTGATTCTGGAAATCTAAACTTATGTTGTTTCCTTCTCTCACAGATGGTGAAGACTCACACTACCGATCAGGATGATCAACCACCAGCTAGACCAGTGAGAGGTCGAGGCCACGATTGAGGCCGTGGTAGAGGTAGGAGGCCAGCCCGTGCGGAAGCCAGGGCAATGCTAGTTGATCCCCCTACTGTTCAAGGTCAGATTCCCGCCACATATACTCTAGTGGGACAGGCTCAGGTACCGACAATGCCTATTGTTATTCCAGGTTTTCAGGAGACCTTGGCCCAGATATTGACAGTGTGTACCACCCTTGCTCAGGCAGTTGCCGCTACTTCTCAGGCGGGGGGAGACAGTCAGACTCCAGTTGCCCGGACGCCCGAGCAGGGTACTCAGGGCCATTAGATACCGGGGGCGGATCCAGCCCAGCCAGTTGCTCCAGTTCGGGACTTCGTGGTTCCGGCTATGCCAGAGGACGAGCAGCCTAGACTGGAGAGATTTAGCAGATTATAGCCTCCGACATTCAGTGGTGCTTAGGGCGAAGATACCTAGGGTTTTCTGGATAAGTGTCAGAGGATGTTGCGTACTGCTGGGATTTGGGAGACCAGTGGGGTCTCATTTGCCACATTTCAGTTTTTTGGTGCTGCTTTCACTTGGTGGGAGTCTTTTGAGAGGTGTATGCCTGTTGGTTCAACACCCTTCACCTGGCAGCAATTCTCCACTTTCTTTTTGGAGAAGTATGTACCTCAGTCTCACAGGGAGGAGAAGTGCAGGATTTTTGAGCAGTTGCATTAGGGGGAGCTATTAGTGACACAGTATGAGATGCGGTTTTCGGAGTTGGCTCGTCATGCTACCGAGTTGGTCCCTACTGATAGGGAGAGGGTTAGGAGGTTTGTGGATGGCCTCACTTATCAGCTTCGCCTATTTATGACTCGGGAGAGAGTATCAGATGCTACCTACGAGTAGGTTGTTGACATTGCTCGAGATATTGAGTCGGTTCACCGCCAGGAGCGGGAGGCCAAGAGGCCTCGTGGATTGGGCAGTTCTAGTGGTACTGCCTATAGGGGCAGTTTCAGCATGGTAAAGGCCGTTTTCAGGCCTCCTCAGTCAGTCCGCCCAACTTATAGTGGTGCATCTTCGGGGCATGGTCTCCGTGGTTCTCAGCTAGGCCGTACTTCATTCGGTGCCCTCCCAGATCAAAGTGCAGCTCGAGCACCACCAATTCAGAGTTCTTCTATGCATGAGTCTTCTAGTGGCCATTCTGGTGCTACGGGTTTCTACCAGTCCCCGCCTCCAGCTCCACGGAGTTGTTTTGAGTGTGGAGAGTTTAGGCACATGTAGAGGCAGTGTACCCGTCGTCTCGGTGGTTCTTCTCAGCAGATAGGACATCCCTCGACTTCATCTCCAGTTACTTCACCACTCGCGCAGGCAGAAGGGGTGGTAGTCAGTCAGCTAGAGGCCGCCCTAGAGGGGGAGGTCGAGCAGGTGGATGTCAGGCCCGTATGTATGCATTTCCAGCTAGGCCGGATGCTATGGCCTCCGATGTAGTGATCACAGGTATTGTCTCAGTCTGTTTCCGAGATGCTTTGCCTTTATTTGACCATGGTTCTACATATTCCTATGTTTCTTCATATTTTTCCCGTTCTCTGGATATGCCCCGTGAGTCTTTAGTTACATCTGTTCATGTGTCGATCCGGTGGGTGATACTATTATTGTCGACCGTGTGTATCGGTCATGTGTGATATCTATTGGGGGTCTGGAGACCCGAGTGGACCTACTGTTACTCAGCATGGTCGATTTTTATGTGATATTGGGCATGGATTGGTTATCCCCGTGTCATGTTGTTCTTGATTTTCACGCTAAGATTGTGACCTTAGATATGCCCAGATGCCCGAGGGTTGAGTGGAGAGGTTCTTCTGAGTATATGCCTAGCAGGGTGATTTCCTACCTGAAGGCTCAGCGCACGGTTGAGAAGGGGTTTCTATCTTATCTGGCTTTTGTAAGGGATGTCAGTGGTGAGTCTCCCGCTATTGATTTGGTTCCTGCGGTCCGTGAGTTTCCGGACGTGTTTTCTGCAGACCTGTCGGGCATGCTGCTTGACAGGGACATTTATTTTGGTATTGACCTGGTGACAGGCAACATACCTATTTCTATTCCACCTTATCGTATGGCACCATCGGAGCTAAAAGAATTAAAGAAGCAACTTCAGGAACTCCTAGATAAGGGGTTCATTCGGCCTAGTGTGTCACCTTGGGGTGCACCGGTGTTGATTGTAAAGAAAAAGGATGGTTCTATGCGTATGTGTATTGATTATCGGCAGCTGAACAGAGTTACAGTGAAGAATCGATATCCCTTGCCTCATATAGATGACTTGTTTGATCAGTTGCAGGGTGACAGGGTATTTTCCAAGATTGACTTGCGTTCCGGTTATCATCAGTTAAGATTCGGGGGCCAGACATCCCGAAGACTGCTTTCAGGACTAGATATGGTCATTATGAGTTCCTGGTTATGTCATTTGAGCTGACCAATTCCCCAACAACTTTATGCACTTGATGTACAATGTATTTCGGCCTTATCTGGATTCTTTCGTCATCGTGTTCATTGACGATATCTTGGTGTATTCCCGATCTTGGGAGGATCATGAGCAGCATTTGAGAGTTGTGCTTCAGACCTTGAGAGAGAAGAGATTGTATGCAAAAATTTCAAAGTGTGTGTTCTAACTTGATTCAGTAGAATTCTTGGGGCACGTGGTGTCCAGTGAGGGAATTCAGGTTGATATGAAGAAGGTAGAGGCAGTGCAGAGTTGGCCTAGACCGTCATCAGCTACCGAGATTCGCAGTTTCCTTAGTTTGGCAGGGTACTATCGCCTTTTCATCGAGGGATTTTCATCTATTGCATAACCTATGACCAGACTGACCCAGAAGGGTGCTCAGTTCAGGTGGACTGAGGAGTGTGAGGGGAGCTTTTAGAAGCTCAATTCAGCTTTGACTACAACTCCGGTATTGATTTTGCCTACGCGTTCAGGTTCTTATACAATTTACTGTGATGCCTCGAAAATTGGCCTTGGAGCGATTTTGATGCAGGACGGTAGGGTGATGGCCTACGCGTCCGGACAGTTGAAGGTGCACGAGAAGAATTATCCAGTGTACGATTTTGAGCTAGCATCCATTGTTCACGCCTTGAAGATTTGGCGTCACTATTTGTATGGAGTGTATTGTGAGATTTTTACCGATCACCGTAGTTTGCAGCATCTACTTAAGTAGAAGGATCTGAATTTGCATTAGAGGAGGTGGTTGGATCTCCTCAAGGATTATGACCTCACTATTTTATATCATCCGGGGAAGGCCAATGTAGTGGCCGATGCCCTGAGTCGTAGAGTAGAGAGTTTGGGGAGTCTAGCCTACCTTCCAGTAGCAGAGCGTCCATTAGCACTCGATGTTCGGGCTTTGGCAGGTCAATTGGTGAGATTGGATCTATCAGCGCCTCCCCAGGTATTAGCTTGTGTAGCCTCGAAGTCTTCTCTTTATGATCAGATTAGAGCACGCCAGTATGATGATCCACATTTGCTTGTTCTTCAGGACATGGTCCGTCGTGGTGATGCCAGGGATGTGGTTATTGGTGATGATGGGGTCATGAGGATGCGGGGCCGGATTTGCATGCCCAATGTAGATGGACTTCGAGATTTGATACTAGCTGAGGCCCATAGTTCGCGGTATTCCATCCATCCGGGTGCCGCAAAGATGTATCAGGATTTGAGGAAGCATTATTGGTGGAGGCGGATGAAGAAAGATATTGTTGAGTTTGTGGCTCGGTGTCTCAACTATCAGCAGGTCAAGTATGAGCACCAGAGACCAGATGGATTGCTTCAGAGATTTGATATTCCGGCGTGGAAGTGGGAGCGGATCACCATGGACTTCGTAGTTGGGCTCCCACGGACTTCGAGGAGGTTTGATTCTATATGGGTTATTGTGGATCGGCTGACCAAGTTTGCGCACTTCATTCCCGTTGGTACTACTTATTCTTCAGAGCGGTTAGCTGAGATTTATATCAGGGAGGTTGTCCGATTGCATGGGGTTCTGATTTTTATCATTTCTGACAGAGGTACTCAGTTCACATAAGAGTTTTGGAGAGCCGTGGAGAGAGATTTGGGTAGTCAGGTTTAGTTGAGCACAACATTTCATCCTCAGACCGACGGGCAGTCGGAGCGTACTAGTCATATTTTGGAGGATATGTTGCGTGCATGTGTCATTGATTTTGGGGGTTCATGGGACCAGTTTCTACCACTCGCGGAGTTTGCATATAATAATAGTTATCAGTCGAGTATCCAGATGGCTCCGTATGAGGCTTTATTTGGTAGGGGGTGCGGATATTCGGTTGGTTGGTTCGAGCCGGGCGAGGCTAGGCTATTGGGCACAGACTTGGTTCAGGATGCGTTGGATAAGGTGAAATTGATTCGGGAGCGGCTTCGCACGACGCAATCTAGGTAGAAGAGTTATGCGGACCGAAAGGTCTGATATGTGTCTTTCATGGTTGGGGATAAGGTGTTGCTGAAGGTGTCAACCATGAAGGGTGTTATGCGGTTCGGGAAGAGGGGAAAGCTGGGTCCCAGGTTCATTGGGCCATTTGAGGTGCTTCAGAGGATTGGCGAGGTGGCTTATAGACTTGCCTTGCCTCCCAGCATGGCGATTATTCATCCGATGTTCCATATCTCGATGCTCCGGAAGTATGTTGGTGACCCGTATCATGTTTTAGACTTCAGCACGGTTCAAGTCGAGGGTGATATGTCATATGAGGTAGAGCCAGTGGATATCTTGGGTCGTCAAGTCAGGAAGTTGAGGTCTAAGGATATAGCTTCAGTGAGGGTTCAGTGGAGAGGACAACCGGTAGAGGATTCAACCTGGGATAATGAGCGGAAGGTGTGGAGCAGATATCCTCTCTTATTCGAGACTCCAGGTATGTTTCTAGACTCGTTCGAGGATGAACGTTTGTTCAAGAGGGGGAGGATGTAACGACCCGACCGGTAATTTCGTGAGATTAGCCCCGTTTCCTCTATTTCTTCTTTACCATATATTGCTTAGCCTGTTTATGTTGTGTTGGGTCGAATGGTATGGGTTCGGAGTGGTCGTGGTGAGATCTGAGGCACTTAAATTCTTAAAGTAGCCTAATAGTTGAAAAGTTAAACTGAGAGTTGATTTATTGGTAAACGACCTCGGAATGAGGATTTTATGGCTCGGATAGCTTTGTTAGGTGATTTAGGACTTAGGAGTGTGTTCGGAATGAAGTTTCGATTTCTGGTGTAGAATTAAGCTTGAATTGACGAAAGTTAGTTTTTGGCAATTTCCGGTCTGCAATGGAAAATAGGCTATAGGGGTCGGAATGGAATTCTGGAAGTTGGAACAGATTCATAATGTCATTTTGGATATGTGTGCAAATTTTCAGGAGTCTGCTATTTTCTGGTATTTTAGCAGCAGTGATTTCTTCACTGCGATCGCGTGGATTCATCCGCGATCGCGTAGAGTAAAAGAGTGGGGCAGGCATTTTGTTCTATGCGATCACGTGGTTAGGATTGTGATCGCATAGGATGGTCAGGTAAAGCCGTGCGATCGCGTGGGAGTTGGTGCGATCGCGTAGAGGTTCTGAGGCGTGTGTGTGGGGTGGAGAGTTGTTCTATGCGATCGCGTGTAGTGGTATGCGATCGCATTGAGTTTGCTGGTCTGTGCATCGCGATCGCGTGGTTAGAGTCGCGATTGCACTGAAGGGATTTTAAGTGCTCGGCATAATGTTTTAAATCCCATTGTTGCGAAATTTTTCATCATTTTCCTCCATTGTCAAGCGGGTTGAGAGCTAATTCAGAGGGTTTGAAGAATGAATCAAAGGGGCTCTCTTGGAGGTAAGGTTTCCAACTTCATAACTCGTATATATGTCGTTTTCTAAGTAATTAAATCGGAAAATTGTTGGAACTAAACCCAAATTTGGGGAAAAAGGTGCATGGAATTTGGAATTTTCTTTTGAGGATTTGAGTGGGTAATTATGTATGATTTTAGTGTTCTCGGTATGTATAGAATCGTGGGAGGACGAGGATTCTAGTGATGTAAATTTTATCGAATTTCGAGACATGGCCGAGGATTCGGGTTCTGCCGAATTTCGAGTTTTTTGTATAAATTGACAATTTTCAAATAGGTTGTGTTCCTTTAGTGTATATTGATGATGTTAAGCTGGTTTGGGTTAGATTCGGAGCAATCGGGAGCCAATTTGAGGGGCAAGAGCATCCCAGATTAGTATCGTGGCCCGGTAGAGGTAAGTAATGGTTATAAATCTTGTCCCGAGGGTATGAAACCCCGGACTTCATATTTCTGACTGTTTTTAGAATGACGCACATGTGGGATGACGAGTATGTGGCACGCACTGATTTTTGGATTGGACTTGGTCCTCTCCGCGGAAACTATTGAGTTGCGTATTTTACTCTAAATCATATGTTAAATTGTGTTCTAAAGACTATTGCCATATTTGTGCTATAAGCCATGTTTGGGGCCTCGTGCCGACTTGTTTAGAACCCTTGGGGGATTTTTACTGCTATTTCCTCACTGTTTATTTATGATTTACACTCAGTCACATTGTGCTTAACTGTTTTCGAAACTCAGCCTGATTTACACTATTTTTGAGATTTAAAAATGATGTTTTGGGTGGAGTACCCCATTTTACTGATACGCCCGAGGGGCTTTTGAGAGATTCTGACTGAGTGAGGCTGAGGGCTTGATTTATGAGGATATGATACGCCACGAGGTGGCTTGATATTAGCGCTTGGGCTGAAGAAGCCCCTCCGGAGTCTATACATACCCCTAGTGAGCGCAGGTACCTACTGAGTGCTGAGTGCTGAGTGCCGAGTGATGAGTGATTGGGAGGCATGAGTGATAGTGAGGTTGCCCGAGGGGCTAATACTGAGTGGATGTGAGATTCTGAATGATGCTCTGCCCGAGGGGAGATTTATGATTCATGTTTTTTCCCGAGGGGCTACTTATGATTTATTTCATTTTTACACTAAATCTTTCGGTTATTTTTATTTCTGAAATTGTTGAGAAATACATTTTTCAAAGGATTTTTTTGAATTTGGTTTTAAGGCATGATGATTTCATATATCTATGTATATACTGTTGGAAAGAAAGGATTTGCATATTGTGAATTGATGATATTGGTTTTATGTGTTTCCTGCCGCTTAGACTTGATTTATTTTCATTACTACTGAGTTGGCATACTCACATTACTCCCTGCACCCGGTGTGAAGATTCAGGTGCAGATACCAAGCGTTAGCCATCTATTCCGCGCGGAGCTGGAGTTCGGGATTTAGAGGTAGCTGTTCAGCGTCTGCAACATCTCTGTTTTCCCTTCTTTTGTTGAATCTAGATATTCGTTCAGAGGTTTTGTATTATAATAGTAGACCTTTTGGTATATTTCTTAGATGCTCATGACATGTTGACTCCGGATTTTGGGATGGTTTGGACTATTTAACTGTTTATTTTGCCTAATGGATTTAGCAAATTCTATTTACTTTATGAAATGCTTGAAAATGAGTTGGGGTTTTTGGAAAGAAACTGTAAAAATGAAATTGGCTAGCATAGTTCCACGATAGGCGCCATCACGGCCGGTTTAGGATTTGGGGTCGTGACAAGTTGGTATTAGAGCCTAGGTTACATAGGACTCAACGGTCATGAGCAGGTTTAGTATAGTCTTGCGGATCGGTACGGAGACGTCTGTACTTATCTTCGAGAGGCTTCAGAACCCTTAGGAACAATCTTATTTTTCTTGAATTCTGTCGTGCCATTTTGTTGATTCCGAAAATCTAAACTTCTGTTGTTTCCTTCTCTCACAGATGGTGAGGACTCGCGCTACCGATCAGGATGATCAGCCACCAGCTAGACCAACGAGAGGTCGAGGCCACGGGTGAGGCTGTTGTAGAGGTAGGGGCCAGCCCGTGCGACAGTCAGGGCAATTCCAGTTGATCCCCCTACTGTCAGGGTCAGATTCCTGCCACAGATACTCCAGCGGGACAGGCTCAGGCACCGGCAGTGCCTGTTGTTATTCCAGGTCATTAGGAGTCTTGTCCTAGATCTTGACGGTGCATACCACCCTTGCTCAGGAAGTTGCCGCTGCTTCTCAGGTCGGGGGTGGCAGTCAGACTACAGTTGCCCGGACGCCTGAGCAGGGTACTCAGGGCCATCAGATACGGGGGCAGATCCTGCCTAGCGAGTTGCTCTAGTTTGGGACTTCGTGGTTCCGGCTATGCCAGAGGATGAGCAGCGTAGATTGGAGAGATTTAGCATATTACAACCTCCGACATTCAGTGGTGCTTAGGGCGAGGATGCCCAGGGTTTTCTTGATAAGTGACAGAGGATGCTGCGTACTGCTTGGATTTTGGAGACCAGTGGGGTGTCATTTGCCTCATTTTAGTTTTCTGGTGCCGCTTTCAGTTGGTGGGAGTCTTTTGAGAGGCGTAGGCCTGTTGGTTCAACACCCTCACATGGCAGCGATTCTCCACTATCTTCTTGGAGAAGTATGTACCTCAGTCTCATAGGGAGGGCAACGCAGGCTTTTTGAGTAGTTGCGTCAGGGGGAGCTATCAGTGATGCAGTATGAGATGTGGTTTTCGGAGTTGGCTCGTCATGCTACCGAGTTGGTCCCTACTGATAGGGAGAGGGTTAGGAGGTTTGTGGATGGCCTCACTTATCAGCTCCGCCTATTTATGACTCGGGAGAGAGTATCAGATGCTACCTTCGAGCAGGTTGTTGACATTGCTCGAGATATTGAGTCGGTTCGCCGCCAGGAGCGAGAGGAGAGGGAGGCCAAGAGGCCTCGTGGATCAGGCAGTTCTAGTGGTACTCCCTACAGGGGCAATTTCAGCATGGTAGAGGCCGTTCATTCAGGCCTCCTCAGCTCCAGGGAGTTATTTTGAGTTTGGAGAGTTTGAGCACATATGAAGGTAGTGTCCCCGTCGTCCCAGTGGTTCTTCTCAACAGAGGTGCTAGCCCTCGACTTCAGCTCCAGTTACTTCACCACCCGCACATGCAGCCAGGGGTGTTAGTCAGTCAGCTAGAGACCGTCCTAGAGGGGGAGGTCGAGCAGGTGGAGGTCAGGCCCATATGTATGCATTTCCATCAAGGCTGGATGCTATGGCCTCCGATGTAGTGATCGCAGGTATTGTCTCATTCTGTTGCCGAGATGCTTTGGCTTTATTTGACCCTGGGTCTACATATTCCTATGTTTCTTCATATTTTTCCAATTCTCTGAATATGCCCCGTGAGTCTTTAGTTACATCTGTTCATGTGTCGACACCGGTGGGCGATACTGTTATTATAGACCATGTGTATTGGTCGTGTGTGATATCTATTGGGTGTCTGGAGACCCGAGTGGACCCACTGGTACTCAACATGGTTTATTTTGATGTGATATTGGGCATGGATTGGTTATCCCCATGTCATGCTGTTCTTGATTGTCACGCTATGACCGTGACCTTAGCTATGCCCGGATGCCCGAGGGTTTGGTGGAGAGGTTCTTCTGAGTATATGCCTAGCAGGGTGATTTCCTACCTGAAGGCTCAGCACATGGTTGAGAAGGGGTGTCTATATTATTTGGCTTTTCTGAGGGATGTCAGTGGTGAGGCTCTCGCTATTGATTCGGTTCATGTGGTCCGTGACTATTGGTACGTGTTTCCTGCAGACCTGCCGGGCATGTCACCTGACAGGGACATTGATTTTTGTATTGACCTGGTGCCAGGCACCCATCCTATTTCTATTCCACCTTATCATATGGCACCAACGGAGCTAAAGGAATTAAAGGATGCGGGGCCGGATTTGCATGCCTAATGTAGATGGAATTCGAGATTTGATTCTAGCTGAGGCCCATAATTTGCGGTATTCCATCCATCCGGGTGTCGCAAAGATGTATCAGGATTTGAGACAACATAATTGGTGGAGGCGGATGAAGAAAGATATTGTTGAGTTTGTGGCTCGGTGTCTCAACTGTCAGCAGGTCAAGTATGAGCACCAGAAACCAGGTGGATTGCTTCAGAGATTTGATATTCCAGAGTGGAAGTGGGAGAGGATTNTATGGGTTATTGTGGATCGGCTGACCAAGTCCGCGCACTTCATTCCTGTTGGTACTACTTATTCTTCGGAGTGGTTAGCTGAGATTTATATCAGGGAGATTGTCAGATTGCATGGGGTTCCAGTTTCTATCATTTCTGACAGAGGTACTCAGTTCACATCTCATTATTGGAAAGCCGTGCCGAGAGAGTTGGGTACTCAAGTTGAGTTAAGCACAACGTTTCATCCTCAGACCGACAGGCAGTCGGAGCGTACTATTCAGATTTTGGAGGATATGTTGCGTTCCTGTGTCATTGATTTTGGGGGTTCATGGGACCAGTTTCTACCACTCGCGGAGTTTGCATATAATAATAGTTATCAGTCGAGTATCCATATGGCTCCGTATGAGGCTTTATATGGTAGGAGGTGCAGATCTTCGGTTGGTTAGTTCGAGCCGGGCGAGGCTAGACTATTGGGCACAGACTTGGTTCAGGATGCGTTGGGTAAGGCAAAATTGATTCGGGAGCGGCTTCACACGGTGCAGTCAGGAAGAAGAGTTATGCGGATCGGAAGGTCCGAGATGTGTCTTTCATTGTTGGGGATAAGGTGTTGCTGAAGGTGTCACCCATGAAGGGTGTTATGCGGTTCGGGAAGAGGGGAAAGCTGAGTCCCAGGTTCATTGGGCCATTTGAGGTGCTTCATAGGACTGACGAGGTGGCTTATAGACTTGCCTTGCCTCCCAGCTTGGCGAGTATTCATCCGGTGTTCCATATTTTGATGCTCCGGAAGTATGTTGGTGATCCGTCTCATGTTTTGGACTTCAACACGGTTCAACTTGAGGGTGATATGTCATATGAGGTAGAGCCAGTGTATATTTTTGGCCGTCAGGTCAGAAAGTTGAGGTCTAAGGATATAGCTTCAGTGAGGGTTCAGTGGAGAGGATAACCGGTAGAGGATGCCACCTAGGAGACTGAGCGGGAGGTGTGGAGCAGATATCCTCACTTATTCGAGACTCTAGGTATGTTTCTAGACCCGTTCGAGGACGAACGTTTGTTCAAGAGGGGGAGGATATAACGACCCGACCGGTCGTTTCGTGAGATTAGCCTCGTTTCCCCTATTTCTTCTTTACCATATATTTCTTAGCCTATTTATGTTGTGTTGGGTCGAATGGTATGGGTTCGGGGTGGTCGTGGTGAGATCAGAGGCACTTAGCCTCTTAAAGTAGCCTAATAGTTGAAAAGTCAAACTGAGAGTTGACTTATCGATAAACGACCTCGGAATGTGGATTTTATGGCTCAGATAGCTTTGTTAGGTGATTTCGGACATAGGAGTGTGTTCGGAATGAAGTTTTGATGTCCTGTGTAGAATTAGGCTTGAATTGGCAAAATTTAGTTTTTGGCGATTTCTGCTCGGCAGTGGAAAATAGGCTATCGGGGTCGGAATGGAATTTCGGAAGTTGGAACAGGTTCGTAATGTCATTTTGGATATGTTTGCAAATTTTCAGGTCAATTAGATGTGTTGTGGTTGGTTTCGACATCGTTGGCGAAATTTAGAAGTTTCAATGTTCATAAGCTTGAATTTGATGTAATTTTTGTGTTTTCGTGTTGTTTTTGGTGTTTCGAAGGCTTGACTAAGTTTGAATGATGTTATGGGGTGTGTTGGTAGGATTGGTTGAGGTCCCGGGGGCCTCGGATGTATTTCGGATGCTCAAACGGGCACTTTTTGGCCTTAAGAAGTCTGTTGTTTTCTTGTGTTTTAGCAGCAGTGATTTCTTCACTACGATCGCATGGATTCATCGGCGATCGCGTAGAGTAAAAGAGTGGGGCAGGAATTTTGTTCTATTCGATTGCGTGGTTAGGATTGCAATCGCATAGGTTGGTCAGGTAAAGCAGTGCGATCGCGTGGTAGTTGGTGCGATCGCGTAGAGGTTCTGAGGCGTGTGTGTGGGGTGGAGAGTTGTTCTATGAGATCGCGTGTAGTGGTATGTGATCGCATTTAGTTGGCTGGTATTTGCATTGCGATCGCGTGGCTAGAATTCTTTAAAGACCATTGTTGCAAAATTCTTCATCATTTTTAACGACCCGACCGGTCGTTCCGTGAGATTTACCCCATTTCCCCTATTTCTGCATTTGTTATATATCACTATCTTGTTTTTGATGTGTTGGATCAGTTGGTTTGGGTCCGGAGTAGTTATGGTGAGAGTTTAGGCATTTAGCCTTTTAAAGTAGCCTAATAGTTGAGAAAGTCAACTGAGAGTTTAGCCATAGCCTTTAAGTCCCCGAGTGAGATAGCCTCGACGTCTATATCGATTGTATGCATTTTTAGGGGTCTTACAAGTTCGATATATAGCCTTGACTTTGATATCGGGATTATACCTTTTTAAGGTCTTACAAATTTTTACATGCCTTGCTTGAGGTCTTACAGGTTTGCACATGCCTTGCTTGAGGTCTTACAGTTTTGATATTGTCTCATGGAGGGCTTACATTGGTGCCTAATGGAGGGCTTATGAGCTCGAAATTGCCGGCCTTGAGGTCTTATGGCTTCGAGTTTTTGATGGCTCGATTGGGTGACTGTCGACGACAGTCCCCGGGACATCGAAAGTTTTTGGATTTGGAGCTGTTCCTTGTGAAAATAGCAGACTTTTTGATGTTGCCTCATTGAGGTCTTATAAACTTGATGTTGCCTCATGGAGGTCTTACGAGTTTGAGGATGCCTCGTTGAGGTCTTACAGATCCGATATTGCCTCATTGAGGACTTACAGGTTCAATGTTGCCTCATGGAGGGCTTAATGTTGGTATTGCCTCGTGGAGGGCTTACATTGGTGCCTCGTGGAGGGCTTACATTGGTGCCTCGTGGAGGGATTACATATGTGATATTGCCTCATTGAGGGCTTGCAGGCTCGAATTTTTTGCCCCTGAGGTCTTACGGCTTCGAGTTTTTGACGTCAGTCCCCGAGTGTTCGGGAATTTTCTGGCCCTGGGGCCATTTCTTGCGAGAATAGTGAATATCTTTGGAGCATGAAGTGTCTTGATGATAAAATATTCTATTTCGATTACTTGGTACAAGTATACATGTTTTCACCATCGAGGGTTCAATTATTCTACGTGGACACAGTTGATTCGACCGTTTGGTCCTGTACATCATTTCACTGTCGAGACCCTCTTTAGCATATCTTAATTTCTTCGAAGAGGTGATCTCCCGGGGGGATGTGCCTCAGTATTTGAGGTTGATTGAAGATAATCCTTGAATACTTGATGCGTTCTCCTTAGGTAGCATATGGATGTTGCCTCGGTAAAAACCTCTTCGGTAAAACCCTTTTGGGATAAAATCTGATATGAGGGAAAAAGAGCACAACACATGCTTTAAAACTATAAGCCTTCGAGCTGGAGGGTGCTTCAATTCCTTTCAATCGAACACCTTCACATAGGTTAGTGTAAAATATAATGGAAAGAGGGAGAGGGTTGTACCTTAACTGTGGTGGTGTTCAAGCCTCGATATGCTTCAATTATTCATTTCGAGGACGCGACACGGTCCTTTATACGTTCGTATGAGGACATAGTTTGTGATTGCTACTCGGCTGTTTGCTTGTTCTTTGGCCCCTCCGATGTAGAGGGTATCGATGTCGGTGCCACATCGTGCACCGCGAACATATCTTTTGCTGCGTGCTGCTCTCCGTACACTGTTTTCACACCATCCTTCGTAGGAAACTTCATCATTTGATGAAGGGTTGATGACATCGCCCTCATACTATGGATCCATGGCCTTCCAAGCAAAGCATTGTATATCATATCACCTTCGATGACATGAAACTTGGTATCTTGAATTGTACCGGCCACGTTGACTGGGAGGATGATTTCCCATTTTGTTGTCTCGCTCGCCATGTTGAATCTGTTGAGGATTCGAGAGGCGGGCATGATCTGGTCGAGCAATCCGAGTTGCTCTACCACTCTCGACCTAATTATGTTGGCCGAGCCACATGGATCCACGAGCACACGTTTAATTTGAAATTTATTCAAAAGAAAAGAAATTACCAGTGCGTCATTATGAGGTTGAGACAAGGTCTCGATGTCCTCTTCGCTGAATAAAAGAGCATCTTCAGGTATGCAACTCCGAGTTCGCTTTTCCCTGGTGATGGATACTTTTGTTTGCTTGAAAATGGGTCTCTGAGGGACATCGACTCCTCCAATAATCATGTGGATGACGTGCTGTGGTTCTTCTGTTTCATTTTTCCTGTTCGCCTCTCTTTCCCGAAATTGGTTTTTAGCTATGTCGCTGAGGAACTCTCGAAGGTGCCCTTTGCTAATTAGTCGGGCTACCTCTTCCCGAAGCTGTCAGCAATTCTCGGTCCTATGAATGTGAGTGCCGTGATATTCGCATATCAAGTTAGGGTTCCTTTGCGAAGGATCTGATAGTACGGGTGTTGGCCACCTGGTGTCTTTGATTTTACCTATGACCGATACGATGTCTGAAACATCAATGTTGAAGTTGTACTTGGATAGACGGGGTGCCTCTACCGGCCCTGTGTACCTGTCAAACCCTGCTTTGCTCATGAGTCCTCGAGGATTCTAGCCTTGATCCATCCTTCGATAACTTCGAGGTATGTTGCGCCTCGGGATATTTCTCTGATTTTCTATATATGGTTAGTACCTTTCTTTGCTTGACCTCGACTCTCTCTCTGGAAGCCTTGATTCCTTTGCTAAGAGCTTGCTGGGATACACCGAGTCCAAGGGGGCTTCTAATTGGTCATCCTCGACTCTAATCTTTGACTGATACCTGTTGTGTACATCCGCCCAAACTACAGTGAGATATTCGATTAACTTTTGCTTCAGCTGCTTTGAAGCTATCGAGCTTCGTTCATTTAAGCCTTGAGCGAAGGCTTGCACTGCCCAATCATCAGAGATCGGTGGAAATTCCATTCGTTCCAATTGGAAGTGGGATACGAACTTCCTCAACATCTCATTCTCTCTTTGTTTGATTTTAAAAATGTCAGATCTCCTCGTAGAGACCTTGATGGAACCAACATGCGCTTTCATAAAAGAGTCTTCCATCATGGAAAATTAATCTATCGAGTTTGGGGGAAGGTTATGATACCACATCATGGCCCTCTTAGACATTGTTTCCCAAAATTTTTTCAATAAGACAGATTCAAACTCGTCATCTTTTAAGTCATTACCTTTCATAGCACAGGTGTAAGCAGTAATGTGCTCATTGGGGTCTGAGGTCCCCTTGTACTTTGGGAGATCGGGCATTTTGAATTTCTTCGGAATGGGTTTCGGAGCCGCACTTGATGGGAATGGCTTTTTCACGAACTTCTTTGAATCTACACCCTTCAGAATCGGGGGCGCGCCTGGGATCTGATCGACCCTCGAGTTGTTGGTATCCACCTTTTTGTCGTTAGCTTCTATCTTCTTTTCGCCTGATTCAATCCTCTTTGCAAGGTCCTCGAGCATCTTCATAATAGCGGGGTTGGCTGCTGACCCGTTATTGCTCGACCTTTCTGGTGCTTGCTCGACTTTCGGAGCCATTTCTGGTGGTGCTATGCCTGGAGTTTTTGATGGCTTTGTAGCTGAAAAATAGCCACTTGTTGTGCTTGCAACATCTCAAAAAGGCTAACTTCTCTTTCCTTTTGAGATGGGATTCTCTGTGCTTCATGTTGGTCTCCTTTGCGCACACTTCCGTCTGTATAAGAGCTTACATCGATATGTTGAGCGTTGCGTGAGCCTTCATCAACAGGGATTTTTACTGGTGCCCTTTCAGGGTTTTGCGGTGGTACACCGGCGGCTGAAGCTGCTGCACCGTTCTCTCCATGATCCTCAGGACCGTTGTTTTCATGTGCGTTCATTGAGTTAGACATTTTCTGACCTGAAATTGAAGATTCTTGGACAAGAAAAAGAGTAAAGAATAACTTGTGTTTTTAGACAACCAGCACTAAAACAATCACTATTATTTTTGGCCCCACGGTGGGCGCCAAACTGTTTACCTTAAAGATGGTAATTACAATTATATCTGTTTTTTTGGTTCTAAAATTATGTGACTTATTCTAACACTAGTTGTTTAGGCAATAGATGCTAAGTGAGAGTTAAGAAAAATGAGATAAGAGCTAAGGTTACTGGAATTGTGCAAATCGAGTAGTTATGGGACGAGGTCTCGAGCTGGTCAAAATAGGGCTTCGAGGGTTGAGCTTGAGAGCTTAATAGAGTCTCGAGATGGTCGAAATAGGGCCTTGAGGTCGAGCCCGAGAGCTTGATAGGGGGAAATCGATGAAGATATAATAGTATTGAGGGCCTCAAAGATGGCCTCTTTATGATCAATAATGAGCTATAAGTGAATAACAATTAATGAGCACAATAAATGAAAGGCAATAAATCAATGGAGCAATTGTAGAGAATGTTTGAGTTAGAAAGCAGAGAATGTTGTTGTTCTTGTATTGAATATCATGTGTGTTACAAAGTGACAAGGGTCCCATATATATAAGAGGGAAATCCCAACATAGTACATGTGTAATTATTACAAAGAAGTGCAGCTGGTACAACTATTTAATGTCTCGGTACGAACTTGTACTATTCTTGCAGACTTGGTCAGCTTTAACCATGTGCATTTTGGAAATTTCCCGCTTTTTAATGATGATCATCAATCTACATTGCCCCGAGGTCGAGCGTGGAGAATCCTCGATATGATTCCTCGAGGTTAAACCTCGGACTATGCTTCGAGCCTTTTGAAGACGGGCTATGGAATGCCATAATGATCATAAAATTGGGCTCTCCGATTTTATCCATATACAATATAAAACTGCTCTGCTATAGTAGGCTCGTTCATAGGCGCTCGGCCACAGTAGACTCGATGTATATCTTACCATCTGATCGGAGGTTACCCAATAGGGGCCTGCCCACCGATTATAGCTCGATGTTGGTGAAAATACTGTAATACTGTATATATATAGACCCTCTGCTCTCTTGACTGATAAAAGACAATATTAAGCTGAATATAAAGTCTTGATAAGGGAATATACCATAATTTCTATGAATATAGTCATTTATGGAAGTTCTGCATTTGCTCGTTTCGTTTGTATCGTATAGATCATGTCAAAAGGAAAGAAGGGATAGCCTTAACATACTTGAACCTGTTCTCTTGACAAACCCTCTAACACACGTCTTTTGCGAAAACACATAAGCGGACCGAAGAAGGCAAAAATACGTATGATATTCTTGAGAAAGGTTGTACCGTACTCCCTTAGAATTTTGCAATTCACACTTTATCCATTGGCACAGAATCAACAAACAATATCATTCATATTTGGTATGGAAATATTTGCTCTTTGAAGGATTCATTTCGACCAACCACTCTCTCAATTATTTTGTTCTTGATCTTTAGATATTAGGAAATAAAACATAACACTAGTGTAGGAAAGCTCTTATAGTGGATGTGGCCCACTTATTAGATGAGTAAGCCCCTTAGTTCTCTAAATTTTCCACATATGTAAGACGTAATAGTCACTTTAAAAGTGATGGGGATGCTGCCACATTGGAGATATAATTCTTATCCAAACATTTGATTTAATTATTCACTAATCACTTGATTAACTTATTAATCTCTCATTAACCAATAATTAACCAATTACCCACATAATTAAGAATTATCTCAAATTGCATAAAATACCACCCACTTTTAACATATTACTATCATGGTCATGTGGTACCTTGTATGGCAATAGTCCATAAATATCAGTATTATAGCTCGAACTGTATTTTATCCCAAATTACCAAACTTCGACGAAACTTATTTCTTCAATTCTTTTACCCTCTTACCTTCACGAATTTACTTATCACTTGTTTGAAATTGCATAATACTTATAATCTCAAAATAAATTCCATTCCCGAACTTACGTCAATTAGCTTACGATGAAACTTTAACGTACGAAAATACAGAATGTAACATCTCATTTTCGAGCGTTCATCAATTTACTTATGAAGTACTTTTACGTACAAAAACATTGGGTGTAACAATTTCCTTCATTTGCATCTTCAAACCTTAGCCACAATACAAGACAATGGTACTGTCCACATTTTCTGTTTCAAATATTTAGGGTGATTTTCACCATTATCATGCTATGTCGACATGTTGAAGTCACTGAACTTATATAGATATTTGATTATCTATTAAATGTATATATCCCTTGTAAAATATAAGGGGAATTGTTTGAAGAAGTTGACTGATTTGGTTGGTCTATGATATAGACGATTCAAACATCCTCAAGTTGTGATTGAACTATTTTGTGGTAAAACACTAAGGTTTGTGTATAAACTCTGTACTCCTTTTACTTGCTGGAGCGGTTTGAAATAACCTGAGATTTTGTTTCTCTTGTATTCTATTTATATCATTGTACTCGTGTTATATCAAGTATTGAGATAATCGCTAAATCGCCCACTCATACGGATAACTTGATCATTTTGCATTCTTGTTGGGACTTTGTCCTTCTTGTGGAAGTGATTTTCACTCATCTCGGCTTACCTCTTGATTTAGATATTTTTCCATCTTGATTTTGAGTTTGTGGTTCAGTTTAAATTATGGAACTTGTCTGTGTTAAGTACGAACTAGAAATCCATTTTTAATACAGTTCTTGATCTCTTGACTATTGGGTTTCGACCCTAATTGATTTGGGGCTTCAGTCCATCTTGGTATATAGTTATGCTTAGTGTGATGGCATGACGTACATATTGGGGGAAAATGGATATTTGGAAAACTCTCTTGGATTGATGGTGTACACTTTCTTAACACTTGAATCTTGAACATTGTTATTGATATTTGGAAATACATCAAGGTTTGATATTCGATAATTTTGATATATTTGTTTACTTGTTTTATATTTATGTTTCATTTGAGCTACCTATGACTAAAAAGGGGAATTGAAGAATCTAATGGTTCCAAGCCCAAAGTTTATACGCCACTAAGCTTTATGCTTAGTGATAATTGTTTTCTATCGTAGGTAATGTGCGAGAAGAGATTTGGAGAAGGCCTTTTGGAGTAGACCTTTCAGGAGCTTTGGTGGAGATCACATTTGCATATGTAACTTGGTTTTATATAGTTTCGGGACTTGTAAATGATCTATATGTCACACTTATGTATGTAGTTTTGGTGACTTCTTTTGCTGTTTTAGGGTGGGTTAATAATGCAGGTCTTGTAATATTGTAAATTTACACTTTGTCTTGTAAATATGTACAACAAATAAGAGTAGTTTTCCTTTTATGCTCACTAGCTTGAAATTCATGTACAATACAAACCTATAATGATGTCAAATGAAAAGTATAATTTCGTCAGGAAACTGCTTTAACGTTTTAATTATTCAAGAAGGGTTGTATTACAGTATCTTGATACTTTGATATTGTATTTAATTTAAGGAATTTTACAACAAAAAAATTTTGCACTTAAAACCTTTATCGCATGAGCCTATTTCCGCTACTAAATTATTATGAATGTCTTTTTAGATTAATATCTTCTGATGTTATAAGTATTATGTTTACCCTTAAAATCGATAACACTTGAAATTATATGTGGTTCTAAAGATATGTGGATTGATTCAACACAAATAATAAAGAATGTTTGATAAAGGAGTTAAAAACACAACGAATAATCAAACCAATCATAACGTTATGGCCTAGATTGAACTTGGACTGAGCAATAATTTCTTCCGTCAGTTTGGTTTTGGGCTCGAAGCCAGTAAACAACAAAGAACAGAAATAAAGTATAGACTTTGCAGTAGCTAGAAAGTAGAGAAATAATTTTGTATTGCCTTGATATGGGTGTTACCATGTCCCTATTTTTATATAGTAGGAGAGTTTCATCCCTAGTACAAATCTAAAAAAGGTAAAATCCTCCTTTCTCGTCAATTATTCGGGGAGTGTTGTCTCGCTAGGCCTGGTGACGAGTACCCCATTTCAGCCTTGATTCAAAGATTTCCCAAATTTGGTCTCGATCTCATACGTTCTCTTACTTTGTTTGACTAATCGGGAAGTCAGGGTGTGCACTAACCCCAAGTTAACCCGTATACAGATAGTCCTCTCGTTTCTCAGAGAGTAGGTTGCCGAATTGATGTGAAATAATAGATGAAATCCCGGTTCCTTCGTTCGCTTGTGACAACCGAGATGATGAATAAGTCAAAACATCCCATGAGTCACGTCGTTCGGACACATGTCGATCATCGGCTGGTCCCCTTTAAATATGAAACATCGCGTATTGATTACATTTTCACCTATAAAAGCTTCGACCTTTTGCACTTCTTCTACTTTTCGATCCTAGCTTATTCCTTCGGATTCTCTAGCGAATATCAACTCTTTATCCATATCTTCATCTTTGATCTTCAAATCTTCATAATTGTTCTAATGTTTATGCCTAGATCTTCATCATACCTTCAAACCTTCATACTCTTTTCTTCAACCTTCATACTTATTCCTTCAAACCTTTACACTTTTCTTTCAAATCTTCATACTTTCCAGATCACGATGGCTATGACATACAAATTGGTTCCTCAGCAGGTTGCCTCTTCATTTTCCCACCTACCTATAGATATCGAGGTGGCTGTTCCCAAGGCGGTTGCTTCCGAGGTAGCTGCTCCTGATATGACTGCTCTCGAAGCATCCCCAGTGCCCCATGAAAAGCTTTATACCCGGCGGCTGTTCAATCGGGGATGACTTTATGGTCGAGAAGGCCTCAGCAAAATAAGACCGAGTTTTTTCCATTGCCCGAGAAGTGGAATGCATCGCGTAAGTGTAGTCCTTCCTTAAGTGTCAAATTTCCTTTCTTTCCTCTCTCATCATCATTATTTGTGGTCGTGCAACTATTTTCCGAGTTCCCTATGCAGTCTCCGGACTCAAGGAATGGATTGAAGGAATATACAAATAGATGTCATACTTTCAGCGCGTGTGGCACAACTTTCGAAAGGCATATGAGAGGCCCGTTCCCATGGTAAGGCTCTCCTATGAATAGTTATACTATTCCCAAGCTTATATAATGCTGACCTTTTCTCTTCCCTTCAAAGGTTTGCCTAAGAGAACTGAACATAGGCCACTGGAAGGGGACGAGGATGCGTCCTTATTCGTTGACCCCTCCATTACGGGACAACCCCGGGACGCCACATGGGAGAAGAAGAGGAAAAGAAAGTCCTCAGGCTTCCCCGGTCCCGAGGTGAAGCCAAAAAAGAGGGAAGCTTCCCGAGTTTGCAAGCCCAAGAATAATACTAAGTCCCGGGTACCGGACTATGACTTGCTTCGCCGGCTCAGGGATGATTCTGAAGAAGATGACATCATTGTTGCTCATGGGTCGACCCCTACCAGGGATGATGTTAAACTGGTTTTGGTTAGATTAGGAGCAATCGGGAGCCAATTTGAGGGGCAAGAGCATCGCTGACTAGTATTGTGGCCCGGTAGAGGTAAGTAATGGTTATAAATCTTGTCCTGAGGGTATGAAACCCCGGACTTCATATTTCTCACTGTTTTTAGAATGGCACACATGTCAGATGACGAGTATGTGGAGCACACTGATTTTTGGATTGGACTTGGTCCTCTCCACGGCAACTATTGAGTTGCGTATTTTACTCTAAATCATATGTTAAATTGTGGTCTAAAGACTATTTCTATATTTGGGCTATAAGCCATGTTTGGGGCCTCGTGCCGAATTGTTTAGACCCCTTGGGGGCTTTTTACTGCTATTTCCTCACTGTTTATTTATGATTTACACTCAATCACATTGTGCTTAACTATTTTCGAAACTCCGCCTGATTTACACTATTTTTGAGATTTAAAAATGATGTTTTGGGTGGAGTACCCCGTTTTACGGATACGCCCGAGGGACTTTTGAGAGGTTCTAACTGAGCGAGGATGAGAGCCTGATTTGTGAGGATATGATACGCCACGAGGTGGATTGATATTAGCGCTTGGGCTGAACGAGCCCCTTTGGAGTCTGTACACCCCCCAGTGAGCGAAGGTACCTACTAAGTGCTGAGTGCCGAGTGCCGAGTGCCGAGTGCCGAGTGATGAGTGATTGGGAGGCATGAGTGATAGTGAGGTTGCCCGAGGGGCTGTTACTGAGTGGCTGTGAGGTGCTGAGTGATGTTCTGCCCGAGGGGTGATTTATGATTCATGTTTTTGCCCGAGGGGCTACTTATGATTTATTTCATTTTTACACTAAATCTTTCGGTTATTTTTATTTCTGAAATTGTTGAGAAGCACATTTTTCAAAGGATTTTTCTGAAGTTGGTTTTAAGGCATGATGATTTCATATATCTATGTATATACTGTTGGAAAGAAAGGCTGTGCATATTGTGAATTGATGATATTAATTTTTATGTGTTTTCTTGCTGCTTACACTTGATTTATTTTCATTACTACTGAGTTGGCGTACTCACATTACTTCCTGCACCCCTATGTGCATATTCAGGTGCAGATACCGAGCATTAGCTATATATTCCGTGCGGAGCCGGAGTGCGGGATATAGAGGTAGCTGTTCAGCATCCGCAACATTTTTGTTTTCCCTTCTTGTTGTATCTAGCTATTTATTCGGAGGTTTTGTATTATAATAGTATACTTTCTTGGCCTATCTTTCTTAGATGCTCATGACATGTTGGCTCCGGGTTTTGGGGTTGGTTGCACTGTTTATTGGCCTAATGTATTTAGTAAACTCTGTATATTTTATGAAATGCTTGAATTTGGTTGGGATTTTGAAGGAAACTCTAAATATGTGATTGTTGTCTAGTCGAGTTCCACGATAGGTGCCATCACGGCCGGTTTAGGATTTGGGGTCGTGACAATAATTCATTTACATTATATTTATAATACATAAAATATTATAATTAGCCTACCTCGCACCCCAAGATCTTAAATTAATTAGCAAAATTTTTGGGGGCCTTACATTCTCCCCCACTTAGGATCATTCGTCCTCGAATGAGATGTAGAGTCCGCCCCAAACACCTAACATAACATATCTCTTTTCTAACCTACCTCAAGTCCCTAAATTTTGACTAACTCCCAAAGTTTTCAGAAAATTTGGCAGCATCTTCTTTGTAACTAGGCCTATCCACCTGCCAGAGAACCACCAAAACCACCCTAACAACACATCCACAACTCGACAGAGCACCACAATGTATATGTCAATAACACTAATCTCAGCATTACAAGCGCTATATTATCATAATGATACCTGGACATTGACTGCACATTTTTTTAGATCATAACACCTAGAAGGTACCCTTTTAAACAAAACAAATTGTTATACAATCAAGCGAAAATATTTTCATTCCACGACACTTTTGGCCTTCAAGTTGGCCTCTTAGACTTACAGACTTCACCATAACACATTCACGGGAACAATCTCAACTCCCAAACTTACCTAACATGGATGACAAATAGATACCTCGCATAAGCTAACTATCCATTAACTTCATCTTCAATAACTTCCACCGGAATGATACACAAAGGATCTCCAACTACCTTCTTAGACATAGACATATGAAAAAACAGGGTACATAGGGAACACCAGTGGGAAGACATCGCACTCATAGTGCAGCCTAATGCAAACTACATTTATTTCACCTTCATTATCAATTTACATAACATATTAAGGAGAAAATATTGAGAATAACCCGCTCACCCTCCTCAACTCTTAATCTCTATGCAAACACCCACACTAAACCTTTGATGACCTTCAACAATCACTCTAGGATGTGCTATCATAAACTGACCATAAACACGGTGATGCTTCTCCTTTGAGATGTTTGGACCTTCAATACCTAATAGATTTAATTCAATGAGGAACAACAGAGTTCAAGATTGGGTCGGAATTACTTAGGAATCCCTTAAGGTGCTGAGTAGAGTATTTCACTGGGTTATATGCTAAGAGACACGAGGATTACTACTAACGATGCTGACCTGGTTAATCTTTGTGACGACATCAATTATTAGACAAGTGAGGCATAGAGGTAACTAGCATGCATGGATGAGGAGGAAACCATGTATGTGATCTTGAGATTTAAAAGAAGTGGGCCTTTCTAGGCATGAGATACATGGAAGGAATGATCGGGAAGATGAAGACGCTAGCACCAGTTATTCTTCGGAGGCGACGAGTTATGCAAGGGATAGTAACGATTGCTCCATTCAATATATACCCTGATACCATTACCTTGACCAGCAATAGTAAGCTCTAAGGAGAAATGGTCAAGTATATTACACCGGTTGCCTCCTTGAGTGTAGGTAAAGTCAGTCTAGCTCCAAATGGTAAGATTATTGCAACATGGATGTGATAGGGATTTCAAAAGAAATACATGAAGTTGAATTACACTCTTAACATTATCTGGAACAAGGAATCTATGCCACAATCTTATGATGATGAAAAAGAAGTTAAACGCTTATGAGATTATCATAAGTCAAACAACTTAACCCTTCCCGATAATTGATCCTATATGAGATAATTAGAGATACGAAAACTTGTCTTCTAAATCAGTATGCTTATGGTATGTGCAAAAACCTGGAAGCATCTAATCTCAACCCTTTACAAGTGAAACCACATAGCTAGGACATCTTAATATTAGGGTGAAATCATGTATTGGTTAGAGGGGTTCAAATGGTTAACATGATGCTCCGGGAGAAAGACAAATAAAACTCCTATCCACTCAGGGAGGTGGAATGAAAAGAATAGAAAAACTCCCCGCACATGACAATGACATAGTCAATGATTCTAGAAGTCGAGTGTGCAAAGGCAACGTAACCCAATGAGATAGTATAGAATAATCATGGAAGGTTTACATATGTTCATAATGAGTTCTCCATGGATTTGGGCTTGAGAAGTACCCAAATGCTAATAAAAGACAGGAAAACATGAGAAGTAGGCGTTGTGCTATGATAACCCCCAAAGGTGCATTTGGTCTCAACGGAGAGCCTATTAAGGATCCCTATGAGAAAGGAAGTGTTATAGTGACACATAGAATGGCACGTTCTCCCACACTTATCAAACAAGTGTTGGGAAACTGGCACAGTGAATTCTCTAACTAAGGAATATAATTAACACATGTTGTGAAGGTATAAAGAGAGAATAAACATTTGTTATGACTCGGACATGCTTCTGCTATATTGACTCCCAAACTGCAATACAGGACAACGTCACAGGCAACCACAATACTGAACAAGGTGAGCTGCTTACTGTGGAATGATCTAAGTGGACACGAAAGTCATACTGAGATGAGAAAACAAAAGATCTTCCCGTGACGGATTTGTAAAAACCTCAAATTTCTCAGAAATTTTATATGGACAAGCGACCACTTCAATTGATATGTAAACCTATGATAGGAGTTGAGATATGCTCTCATGTTACTGGACAGTGAAAAGGTTTCATAATTATACTCGCAATAGAGTATAGTGACTGTTCAATCCATAGAATCCATATACACAAGTGGGAAAAAGAGTGACTCGAGAAGGATCACAACACTGGGATGCTTTACATGGAACATTACACCATATTGGTAAACTTTACGACGGTGCATGTATAGGTACAAGTGAGCAAATGTTTTCCGTTTAAATAAAAAGATTCTGTAAGAAATTCATCGGGTATAGCCCCTTGTTGAGAATTTAGGAAAGCAAGTGGGAAGTATTAATCCTAGAGTTATAACTCAATTCAGGGACATAGTTATAGAACTTAATTCCACAAGAGGATGTAAATAAGAGAAATTGTGATAGAGTGTTTTCACGAGTAATGCGTCTTGTTCAAAGAGTAGGTGCATGCAATATTTTGTGATTAAACATCTTGTTAAGACCATGTTTATGAGAGCTCTTCAATATGGATGCACATATACAACAAGTAAAATTTTTGTGTTGTTCATGAAGATGCACTAAAGAGTGACTGACTTGGTGACCTTAGGTTTATAGGGAAATAACTTAATCGATGGCCCTTGAATCCGCATCCCTAACGTACGTTGGTAACATACTGATATATTACATGATCCAGTGGTGACGTGATATTAATAGGAACAAGGGTACTCCCCTTAGCAACAAGTTCTACCAATCCCTCTGTGGCTCGATACATTCTCCTAACAAACTCTTGGGCAATCTCCCTCAGATTGAATAGTAGGGTCATTCCCTCCTTACTGCCTCAAACTCGTGGATTATGGTATCAAGATTACTCATCTTGAGAATAAGACATATTGAGGAAGTTAGCTCCCTATCTTGAGTTCTACCGCACGATCTGGAGTATCAAAGAAGGGTGAAATTCCTAAATGTCCAAGTAGCCTCCTAATTATAGATGTGGTCGACAAAAAACTGATAAGAAGGACTATACTAGACATGGCTTCGAGACATCCTAGGACACTTTAAAACCTTAGACTATGATACCAAGTTTGTCACGCCCCAAAATCGAGGGGCACGACCGGCGCTCAATCGAGTGAACCCGATTGAGCAAGCCTGTTAGGTTTCATTCTACCCAAACTAATTTATAAATAAAGAGGGGATGAAATCCATTAATCTTACTTTATAAATATTACATTGACAAATTCCATTTTTGATTCCATTAGCAGTTTGAGCCATAATAACCAAATTATTAAAATTATTAGATATGAAGAAAACATATTTTCCAAATACCCACATTTTCTAATCTAATTCCAATACCATACACCACCCACAACCTATCTACGGAGCCTCTAAATACAACTGAAGAGAAATTTGGAAATGCCCGCAGCAAGGCTCCGGCTATACCTCAAATGAAAAGTACACGATAACCAAATGACGGGACCCAGAAATGAAGTGGGGATCACCAAGATAGCTGGAAGGAACATACCGCTATCGCTGATCGCTGCCGCCTAATGTGGAAACACCTACATCCATTAAAGATGCAGCGGCCCCGACAAAAATAATGTTAGTACTGTCGAATAGTACTAGTATGTAAAGCTAAAAGTCACCTTTCAACATAGAATAACCATTCAAGAAAAGGAAATCCATAAAAACAACAAACTACAATCAATTATATCCAAATGTGAAATTGAAACATATTAATTTTTTAAAAAATACGAAAATGTTACATATTTTTAGTTTGAGGAGATCTTTAGTACCGATAATACCACAAGTCACGATATCACTGCTCACAATGCCACCGTACACTTGGTACGAAGTCCGATCTCGGCCCGATCGTCTAAGCCACCTTATTTGAAGGTGTAACCACAATCACATTTTTGTATCACGATTTCCAACACGAATCACCACCATGTGCGACATGATGTCCGATCATGGCCCAATCGGCTAAGCCGTCTCACCACAGTGACGCGTGGTTTGATGTATCCACATTTACCAACAATCTCATCCCAATAAAGGGAAATAATTTTCACAATGCACCCTACACCGGCACGTGTAGTTTCGGGGTTAGATTATTTCAACCTACCCTTCCTCGGTGACTATCGATCTCTAAAGAAGAATATTGTTATATGGATTTGCACACAAAGGTAACAGATACACATATACAGTAATATATCCATCTCAGACTATTTCACAGTGTTAAATTCCTTTATTAGCATTTTCAACTTCTCACAATAGCAATATTTCCTTGGCTCTATAGGCCTTTCACAAGTGTCATTATTCAAGGCACGATGGCCTTATTTTTGTTTTTATTCAATATTTTCACTTCATTTAATTTCAAGGATCTCCACATAATTCCAACATATAGAACATTCCAGAAATCATATACCTCTGGTGCGTTAATAATGAGACTTTAAGCACAAAGGACCAACAATAGAGGCACACATCAAAGTCACAAACAAGTAGTACACCAATTATCCTTGAATTATTCTTTATGGATTATCATCAATGAGACTTATTCAATTAAGTCATTAAGTACAAGTAGGGACGAATAGGAGTATTGAGCGTATCGATTTTTCCTCACCCAATTAGTATACTAGTTTTCATTTAGAATACGACTCAAAGACATACTTTTTTAATAAGCAACCATACTTTAAACCTCTATCTTTCGTCACAAGCTCATTTGGAACAATCAAGTTTATAAGTTCATACGGGATGACCCGGAATGTAGAAATTAGAAATTTTGAGCCGATTATACTTAAACTTACGAAAAGTATTACGGAATTCCATTCCGAGAGATAAATTTTAGCCAACATACCTGGTTGTGCTTTCTTTAAGTTACTACAACATACCGACACCTCTAGCAATAATAATCTATAGGAGATAGCGAAAATCGATTAATAATTTAGAAAGATTTCCCATGGTGTAACTCTCTTAGGAATTTCATCAAACACCTAACCATGTGAAATAGACTATAAGGTCCTACAACGGAAATTCCTTCTTCCCTCAACCAATTTCAATAAGAATTACCCAAAATAGTTCATTAATCCCACATACTATAGCTTAGTGTCACATGCATGGCTTATTTCTAACCCCACAATATATTTTTGAACTCATAATCTCTTATATGAAATCTTAGAAGTAGGACTTACTCGGATGGAGGAAAATGTAGTGGCTATCTTCCTTGATTCTTGAAGAATTGAGCAAGATTTGGTGGTTGGAAGGCTAGGTTCCCTCTTTCTCTCTATAAAATGCTCTCACCTTTCTCTAGATTTGGCAGAAAATAGCCCCAAATGAATCCCTAAAGCTTATTTATCAAAATGGGTTCGGATATGAAAATTTCCAAAAATGACACCCGAAGTCAATTATGTGGTGCAATTATGCTATAGCATAATCATTTTGTGGGCAGCAGACTTGCAACATAATTATTATGCGACATCATAATCAATTATGTGACATCATAATCAATATGCGACTGCATAATAGTTTGCCTGACTCTTCTTCATTTTGCGACGTTTATGCGGTCCGCGGAATCGTTTTTCGGTCACAAAATTGATCGCAGATTCAGCCTTTGGTAATTTGATCATAACTTTGTGTAAAAATTTCCAAATGACGAACGGTTTGAAGCGTTAGAAACTACACTAGAAGATATTTCATTTAATAGTTTTTCATCACATAACACTATATATATATATATGTAGCTGTGCTCGTCCAAAGTGTGGACTTGTGCGAACTCATTTGGAATTTTAGCCTATTATGTAATTTTCCAATTTGACTTAGACTTAGGCCTCCCCTTGGACCCCACATTACTTATTATATGACTTATATACTTATTACCATGTCTAATTCATTTATATCATATTTTTAACACGTAAAATAATATAATTAGCCTATCTGGCACCTCGAGATTCTAAATTACTTAGCAAAATTTTTAGGGGCCTTACAGGTCAGTCTCTGAATGGCCTTGATGTTGTCCACCATAGTGATTTCTTTAATGGTTTTGATTTTGTTGGGATTGACCACAATCCGTCGATTGTCCACCAGGGTGATGTCTTCAATATGTCGAAGGTTTCCTGCAAATATTTCAAATGGCCCTCTGCTCGCAGGGATCTGACTAACATGTCGCCTATATATACTTCCATTGATTTTCATATCTGTTCTTCAAACATCCAGTTCAGTGGGCGTTGATAGGTGTCACCGATGTTCTTTAATCCGAAAGGCATTATGTTATAACAATAAGTGCCGAATTTAATAAAAAAAATTCTTTTCTTGATCGTCCGAGTACATCTGAATTTTGTTGTTCTCGGAATAGGCGTCGAGAAAGCCGAGTATCTCGTGCCCAGCTGTCGTGTCGATCATACGATCGATGTTAGGCAAAGGAAAAGATTCCTTTGGGAACCCCTTGTTCAAGTCTTTGTAATCTACACACATTCTTAGCTTTTTTACCCTTTTAGGCACTACCACTATGTTAGCTAACCAATCCGGCTACTTAACTTCCCGAATGGACCCTATTTTAAGGAGTTTAGATTCCTCGTCATTGATGAACGCATGCTTGACCTCGGACTGATATCTCGTTTTATATTTAACCAGATGGAACTTCGGGTCCAAAATCAACTTATGAGTGGTTACCTCAAGCGGGATCCCTCTCATGTCAAGATGGGATCAAGCAAAACAAGCTACTTTAACTTTAAGAAAATTAATGAGTTTTTTCCTAAGATGGGGGGCTAACCCCGTGCCAAATTATACCTTTTGATCAGGTAGGTGTTCGATCAATGTGACTTGCTCCAAATCTTCAATCGTTGATTTGGTGGCGCCAATATCATCAGGAGCTATGAATGATCTTAGAACTCCATAATCGTCCTCCTCGTTTACTACTCATTCCAACGGTCCAGCCGGGACCGGTGTCGGTGGTTTCTATTTAACTTTGACTTTTCTGGTTGGTTCCGTGTTCCTTAATGTCGATATGGCGGGCACCGGGAGTTCTTCATTGACTTTGAACATCTCCTTTGCAGCCGGCTGTTCTTCGTAGACCGTTTTGATTCCTCCCGGAGTAGGGAACTTTAACGCCTGATGTAAGGTCAAATGTAGCACCCTCATGTTGTGAATCCATGGTCTTCTAAATAGAGCGTTATATCTCATGTCCCTTTGATCACATAGAAATTTGTTTCCTGGATGGTCCCGATGGTGTTCACTGGTAGGGTTATCTCCCCTTTAGTGGTTTTGCATGCCATGTTAAATTCGTTCTTCACCCATACTGCTGACACTATTAGGTCTTTTAGTCCCAATTGCTCTACGACCCTCGATCTGATGATGTCGACCGAGCTACTTAGATCAATCACACACTTTTAACTTAAGATTTATTAATAAGTACAAATATTACCAGTGCATCATTATGAGGTTGTATGATTCCCTTGACATCCTCGTCGCTGAATGAAATGATTCCTTCTAGGATATAATCTCGAGTGCATTTTTACCTTGTGACAGATACTTTAGTGCGTTTTATCATCGACCCTTGAGGGGTATCGGCCCTCCGATGATTGTGTTGATGATATGTTGAGATTCTTCTTGTTTGGTCTGTTTGTTGGCATCCCTTTTTTTGAAGTGGTTTTTTGGCTCGATCACTTAGAAATTCTCGTAGGTGTTCGTTATTAAACAGCCGGACAACTTCTTCCCTCAATTGTTGGCAATACTCGATCCTGTGGCCATGAGTGCCATGATATTTACACATCAAGTTAGGATCTCTCAGCATAGGGTTGGACTGCTATGGTCGAGGCCACATAGTGTCCTTGATGCGCCCGATGGCTGATACAATACTGGTAGCATCGACGTTGAAGTTATATTCTGACAATATTGGTGCTTCCTTGGCCCCGAGTGGCTTTTCAAAACCATATTTTCTCATCAGACCTCGACTATTGGGTCTTCAATCACTCCTTTTTTTCCTCGTAGGGTGACGCTCTGATCCGTTTCCCCTTCGATCTCAGTTGTATGGTTGATATCTATCTCGGATCGATCTTTCTCCATAATCGGCGACTCTCTTAGACCTCTCATCGATTCTATAGGATAAACGGACCCTGAAGCGGCTCCGAGTTGGTCGTCCTGGACTCTGATTTTTGACCGGTAGCTATTGTGGATTTCGGCGCAACTTATCGCCAGATAATTTACCAAATGTTTTTTAGCTTCTTGGAAACCAAGGAGTTTCGTGAGTTAAGTCCATGAGTGAATGCCTGAACGACCCAATCATTAGCAACTGAAGGCATCTCCATTCATTCCATTTGGAACCTTGGTACAAACTCCTTGAGCATCTCATTATCTCTTTGTTTAACTTTGAAAAGGTCCAATTTTCTAGTTTTGACCTTGGGCCGGCATGTGCCTTCACAAAAAGCAACTGCAAGCATAGAAAACAAATCAAAAGAATTTGGGGGTAAGTTGTGATACGATATTGTTGCTCCTTTTGATAGAGTTTTCCCGAACATCTTTAGCAAAACCGACTCGATTTCGTCATCTTCCAAGTCGTTCCCTTGATGGCACATGTAATGGAGGTCACATGCTCATATGGATATGTGGTTCCATTGTACTTTGGAATATCGGGCATACAAAACCTCTTCAGGAACAACTTTGGTGCAACGCTCGAAGGGAAAGGCTTTTGGATGAAATTCTTGGAATCCGATCCTTTTAATATCGTAGGTGCTTAAGGGATTTGATCGACCTTGGAGTTATATGTCTCCAAATTTTTGTCGTTGGACTCAATTTTTTTCTCACATGATTCCACCAACTTCTTTAATTCTTCAAGCATTTTCATAATTTCGGCTTGGCCCTGGGCTAAGCTTCACCCAAACTCTCGACGGTTTGCTCGTTTCTTCGAGTGTTCTCCCAGGATTGTTCGGGTTCGACCCTACTAGGAAGGTGGCCTTGATTCTATAGCTACACTATCGCCACCTGTTGAGCCTGCAACATTTCAAAGATTAGCTGCAGGCTTATCCCATCACCTTCGCCTTCAAGCGATTCTCGAACTGTTGCTCGTGGGCCTCCGCAAGTGCTATTTTTGGGGTTAATTCGCGGGTGGGTGTCAATAGTAACCTATGAATTAACATCAATTGGATTGGCAACTAGCCAGATGCAGCCTCAACATTCAAATGGGTAGCTGAGAATTTGATATTTTTAAGCTGACCTGAAATTTAAACCTTAAAGAACAAGCGTAAAAAGAGAGGGTGTGTTATAGAAATTTGTATTAAACCACCACTATTATCCTTAGCCCCACGGTGGGCACCAAACTGTTTGCCCTTAAAATGGATAAAAATTGAATTTATACGCTAATTTAAAGAAATGTGGATTGATTCAACACAAATAATCAAAAATGTTAGATAAAAGATTTAAAAAAACAACAAATAGTCAAATCGGTCTTAATGTTATGGCCTAGCTTGAACTTGGACTGTGCAATAATTTCTGCCCTTAGTTAGGTCCTGGGCTTGAAGCTAGTCAAGAACAAAGAACCGAAATAAAGTAAAGACTTTGTAGTAGCTAGAAAGAAGAGAAATAAGTTTGTATTTCCTTGATATGCGTGTTACCATGTACTTATTGAATAAGAAGCTTCCCCTTTATATAGTAGGAGAGTTTCATCCCTAGTACAATTCTATAAAAGGTAAATCATCCTTTCTCGTCAATTACTGATACACTACCGATATCAGGATGTATTCGCACCATGGTATGTGGTTGGGTGCGCATATTACGGCCCTCTGTTAGTCGTGTGCTTCTGTTTGTAGTGTTTTCTGAGGTCTTTGAGATCGCTCTAGGTTCCGGGAGTGTTGTATCACCAGGTCCGGTGGCGAGTACCCTGTTCCATCTTCGATTCAAGGACTTCCCAGATTCGGTCTCGATCTCATACATTCATACTCTTACTTTGTTTGACTTATCGGGAAGTCGGAGTGTGGACGAACCCTGAGTTCACCCGTATACATAGTAAATTAACATTGTTTCGTAAGTATAGCCCTCCCAAAAAGGGATTTCTACAAGTGCCACCACTTCTTTTCACTCTTAAAAGAGAAGAACTACTTCGTGTGGACTCCGAAATTCCAACATGCACTGAGGACCTAAAAAGGTACCTATCTAGCCCTCTGTTGTTGTCGAAACCGGGAGAAGATGAGCATGTGCTGATTTATCTAGTGATCTTGGAAGTAGCAGTAAGTATTAGGTCCAGGAAGTAGAAGGTATGCAATTTTCCTTTTATTATGTTAGTAGAATATTATCAGGAGCGGAGACCCGCTATCCGCACCTTGAAAAGCTAGTCTCAACTCTCGTAGTTGCCTCTCAAAAGCTTAGGCCTTATTAATGTCATCCAATAGCCGTTGTGACAACCTTTCCTTTAAGGAATCTCCTTCATAAGACTGAGTTGTAGGTCTTTTGGCTAAATGTGCAGTCGAAGTTAGTGAATTTGACATAGAATTCAAGCCAGGACTGCAATCAAGTCGCAAGTTTTTGCCGACTTCGTGACCGATTTTAGTCTAGGGTTAATTCTTTTAGATGCTAAGGAAGCAGTGTTCATGTCGGGAATGGCAACGGAAGTTTGGACCTTGTTTACGGATGGAGCCTCCAACGTAATAGGTTGTAACGATCCGACCGGTCGTTCTGAGAGTTATAGCACCGTCGTCCCTATTTCTGCTTCATTATATGTTGTCCAAATTATGTTGGGTCGGGTTGGTTGTCTCGGGTTCGGAGTGATTTTGGAGTGGATTGAGATACTTAGTCTCTTAATTTGTATATTTGGTTGGAAAAGTCAACATGAAATTGACTTATGAGTAAACGATCTCGCATTGGGGGGTTTTATGGTTCGAATAGCTTTGTTAGGTGATTTTGGACTTAGGAGTGTGTTTGGAAGGTAATTTGGAGGTCCGTGGTAGAATTAGGCTTGAATTGACGAAATTGGATATTTGGCGATTTCTGGTCGGTAGTGGAAAATTATATCGGGGACGGAATGGAATTCCAGAAGTTGGAATACGTTCGTAGTGTAATTTGTGACATATGTGCAAAATTTCAGGTCATTCGGACGTGGTTTGGTTGGTTTCGGCATCATTGGCGAATTTTGGAAGTTTAGAAATTCTTAGGGTTGAATTCGGGGTTAATTCGGTGTTTTGGTGTTGTTTTGGGTGTTTTGAAGATTCGACTAAGTTCGTGTATTAGTATGTGACTTAATGGCATAACTGGTTGAGGTCCCGAGGGGCTCGGGATGATTTTTGGATGTTATCGGAGGATTTGGATCATAGAAAGAGCAGCTGAAGCTGCTAGTTTTGTCAAAACCGCACCTGTACAAAGGGAACCGCAGGTGCGAGGCACGTATGTGCAGAGAAAGGCTCGCAGATGCGGGCAGGGCTGCAGTGGGGATAGGAGTGCAGGTGCGGAGCTAGAGCACACCTGCGGATTTTAGAGGAGTTAGTGGGCCGCACCTGTGATGGAATTTCCGTAGGTGCGGCGTTGTAGATGCCACCAAGAAACCACATGTGCAGAAATGCTGGGCAGAAAGTATATAAAGGACCCCTTCGCGAATTTCTGGCCATTCTTCACAATTTCAACTCGGTTTTTGGGGCTTTTGGAGGATTTTGAAGAGGGATTCAAGGGGAAACTCATTGAGGTAAGGTTTTTGAACTTTATACACGAATCTATGGTGAATTTCAGTTGATTAAGCATGGAATTTTTAGAAATTAGGGGTGAAAATTGGGGAAATTAGGGCTTGGAATTGGAGAGTTTAATTTGGGTAATTGAGGGGTCAAACAAAGTTGGATTTTGGTAAATTTGGTATGTATGGGATAATGAGTAAATGAGGATTCTAGTTTTGTAATTTTTGTTGGATTCCGAGGCGTGGGCCTATGGGTCGGGTTTGGCCAATTTCGGGAATTTTGATTTAATTTGATAATTTTTGTGTGGGCTTTGTTTCTTTAGCATGTATTAATGATATAATACTGATCTTGGATAGATTTGTGGCAATTTGTGGCCGAGCAAACAACAAGAGCATTGCGGAGTAGATTTTTCGTCGGGTTTAAGGTATGTAATGATTGTTAATCTAGTTCTGATGGTATGAAACGCCAGACTTTTGTACTATTTCACTACATTGAAGTGACACACATGTTAGGTGACGGGCGTGTGGGCGTGCACCGTTAGGAATTGTGACTTTGTGTGTCCCGTAGAAACTACAGAGTTGCATATTTTGATTTAAGCCGTATTATTGCTATGTGTTTTAGAAAGAATTCTTATAATTTGGGTTGAGCTCCATGTTTGGGACCTTATGCCACACTGTGTGGACCCTCAGGGTTATTTTATTCCATCCTCACACTGTTTTGATTTGAAATCTACACTCAGTCATGATTTTACCTGTTTACTGTTTAATTAAGTTTCACTAGTCTACATTGATGCATATGAAAGTTGTTTTGGGCTGAGTTCCCTGTTTTTACTGAAATGCCTGAGTGGCTTGTGAGGTTTATGACTGAGTGAGGCCGAGGGCCTGATTTGTGAGGATATGATATGAGATCGGGTTGCACGCCGCAACCGCTATTGATTTGCTGAGTGCCAGAGTGATTGATGTCATGATTTGGCTTGTTATAGTGCTTGGGCTGAAGGAGCATCTCCGGAGTCTGTACACACCCCTAATGAGCACAGGTACCTACGGAGTGCGAGTTCCGAGCAGGGAGTGACTGGGAGGCATGAGTGAAGGTGAGGTATGTCCGAGGGGCTGATATGAGTGATTGTGAGGTATGCCCGAGTGGCTGTTCATAAGTGACAGTGAGGCTTGCCGAGAGGCTGTTTATGAGTGATATTTTGCCCGAGGGGCTTGTTTATGACATCATTATTTTCACTCTATATTTGTATTAAGCCTCTATTGAAAACTGTTGAAGAATATTTTTACATGTTTCTTTCGAAACTGGGATTTTACGAGATGTTTGACTTGAACACTAATTTGACATATTATTGTCTCACTAAGACTTTCTTAATGATCTTTATGTGATTTTCTGCTCATCACTGCCATTCAGTCTTTATTTATGGTGGTTACTTACTGAGTTGGCGTACTTACGTTACTCCTGCACCTTGTGTGCATATCCAGGTGTCACGGGATGCTCGAGTGTGAGATATCCTCAGCTGTTGGCGGAGTTTAGCAAGGTAGCTGCATGGCGACCGCAACCCTGCTCTTCTCCCTGCTACTCTTTCAGTAGATTATTTTATTAGAATCCTCTTGTCTTTTGAGTAGACTGTATCAGACTTGTATCATAGATGCTCATGACTAGTGAAACCCGAGGTCGGGCCGTTAGTTTACATCTGTTTATTTTTACTTGTTGAAATTGTTAAATGATAGATTTATGATGAAAAATTTTTAAAAATGAATTTATTGAAGAGAATTTTCGTATGTTCTGTATAAGTAAGTTGGCTAGCCTAGTACTGTGATAGGCGCCATCACGACGGGGTCGTTTGGGTTGTGACAAGTTGGTATCAGAGCCTAGGTTACATAGGTCTCACGAGTCGTGAGCAGGTTTAGTAGAGTTTTGCGGATCGGTACGGAGACGTCTGTACTTATCTTCGAGAGGCTGCAAAACCCTTAGGAAAAATCTCACATCCTTGAATTCTTGTCGTGCGAATCTATTAATTCAGCCAAAATCATAACTCTTTGAATTCCTTTCATGTATTCGAATGCGCACGTGAGCGCTCGGTATCAGCTGTGCATCTGCGACTTGTGATTTCCATGGATGAAGTGCAAGATGTGATTTTAGCATGTTGTTAATAGGCCAGTCTGGAGGACTTGAGGTCGGGTTTTGTCTATCGCTTGAGTGTTGAGATTTCGATTGTGTGAGCACATGCAATTATGAGTTATATGTCCGTTTGTTTCCTTATTGGTGTGATTTTATGACTGGGTGACTATGTGGTGAGTATGATTGATGGTGAGATGTGTTCAGGTTGTTTAAATGTGACAAAAAGAGTTGGCTGGAGATGTAGCCAGAACTATTGAGTGTTTGACTTCTTTCTTGACTTGGCATATGGCCTCGAGTTGTGGGTGTATTGAAGGACTTCTCATGCAGTTTAGTTGTGGAATGATGTGGATCTTCAAATTGTGCTATGAGCTCATGTTGATGTCTTTTGGGCTGATCAATGCCCCAACAACGTTCATGCATTTGATGTATAGTGTATTCCAGCCGTATTTGAACTCATTCGTTATTGTATTTGTTGATGACATCCTGGCGTACTCACGTAGCCAGGATGAGCATACTCAGCATATGAGGACAGTATTATAGAGATTGAGGGAGGAGAATCTTTATGCAAAGTTCTCCAAGTGTGAATTTTGGCTCAGTTCAGTATCATTCTTGGGGCACGTGGTGTCCAGTGAGGGTATCCAGGTGGTCAGACGAGTGTGGGGAGAGCTTTCAGAAGACCAAGACTGCTTTGACCACAACTCCAACGTTAGTTCTGCCATCAGCTTCAGGTTCTTATACCGCGTATTGTGATTCCTCGAGGGTAGGCATTGGTTGTGTTTTAATATAGGAGGATAAAGTGGTTGCGTAATAGCTAGGATTTTTTGGAAGGGTATAGAGAGATATTAGTTTGAGGCTAAGCAGGCGGGGTCATCTCCTACGGGGTGTCCTGAGGTTGTGTGATCCTTATGCTGTTTTGTAGCAAGTTCTCTTTTACCAGTAAATGATATATGTTGCAATTTGAGTTTACATCGCTTGTTGAAGTTGGCATGACTATTACAATGGTGAATGCGAGATTTGCAGATGATTTTAGATATTAGATGGTTTGTGTTATATGAGCTTATAAAGGATTTAGTTGAATCTCACTATGGTATTGTGGCGGTGATAGCGTATGGGCATTATGAGTTATTGTTATATCTATGGCTTTGAGCCAAGTGGGGGAGTCTGCTAATGATAAGTTGGTTGCATGATTATGTGATGTATTGGTTTCAGTTCTAGGTATACTAGTGAATCAATTATGACCTGCTGAGGTGGAGTTGGAGAATGACTCGAGTAATGGAAATTTTGGGTACAAGTTGTACTATACTCCATGGGAAGATGGATTTTATTGAATAATTGAGTTGTAATTGTAAAGGATGAAGTGTGTGCAGAGTAGGAATTTTCTTGGTTATATAGGGGTATGGGTTACTCCCTTGGGTGTTGGTGTGTTAATGGGGTACAAGTCGTGCTGTCTGGTTGATCAGTTTAATTGAGATTTGTGTAGAGTGGAAGACTCTCGAGAATGGCCCTGATGGATGAAAGGTTTGCGTGTAACAACTGGGAATCTTCAGGGTGTATATTTAGCTAGAAATTGAGATTCATGTTGGAGGGTGTCGGGACTTGTGACATTTCTACATTATTATGGATTCTACATTTCGGTATCAGGAAAAGGAAATATAGCTTAAAGTCATAGAAAGTCCCTTTAGAGTAAGTATTTTAGATGCGGTACTTTTGGGGTGCTTAAGAGATATTCAACGACTTATGAGCCTTAGGGCGATGTCGTTCTGTGCTAGGGTCTCGCGTGGTGATTTTTTGTTGAGGAATTTTGGTATTATAACAAGGGTAAGAATCAATTGAAGGTAACTCAGAAGGGACTCGGGGAGATGGGACAACTTGGTAGTAGGTTGAATCGGCATAGTAATGGGTAAGATTGGTTCCTGATGTGCTTGATATGGTGAGTTTCTACACGTGATTCGTGGCAATGCTCTTGGGTTTTGACGGCCTGCATAACTTAGTTGAGTTAGAGGGATTCAATCCTCACGGGTGAGTTCAGTACAATGGGTTTCAGAGGGTTCTTGATGGTCTCTACAATAGTTGAGATGTATATTTCCTACTAGTGCGTGGGGCATGTGGCGCATTGTAATTTTATCCAGGATAAAATCAGATGGAAAGTTCTGAGCTGATTGAGTATATAGTTGCTGGTACTCAGAGTAGATATTGAGGTTGTCGTATCTTTCATATGGTGGCATAATGGGCGCGATGTGTGGTGTGATATTGAGATTGCAGGTGCAAGGTCATAATGCGGTTTGAATGGAAGGTTCTGAATTCTTAGGTAGCATGGACGGTCTTAGATGATCAGATAGATGATGTTACTTTTAGATATGGCTCGATGAAGGTGTAAGTTTCAAAAGAGGCACTGTGTCTTGATTTATAGATATTTCATTGGTGTGGTGGCACTCTTCTTGTTGGTCGGCTGCGAGTATTCAAATTTGGCCTTGTAGCACATACATATTGTAGGGGTATTCCTCACGGTGTGATCATGTATTGGAGAAGTATTAGACATTCGAGCGACAGAGTTGAGATCCGATATGGCCATTGCTGTGCTTTATGGATTTGGAGCCTGGGAACTTTAATGAGTAGTCGATTTCATAGTTGTGGGCTGTGGAGACATAGCCAAGGCTAGTAAGAGGATAGTGTGTATTGTGATTCAGTCATTGTGGACCTTCGGAGGGTCATTTGTCTATTGTGTATGACCGGATTGATTTGGGGTTCATTAGTAGACCCAATGGGGATAGGTGTTTTGCACCGAGTTGGATTGATTGGCCCCGTAGTGCTATTATTAGGGTCATGCCAGTTAGTGATTGTTGGGCTTATCTGTAATCTGGGAGGATCTATGAGTTACTCTCTCCTGCTACGAGGAGCTGCAATTCATTGGTTTTAGGCACACATGGTGCGGTTCTATTGTGGTCTTATAGTGGAATTTGAGTGAGATAAGTAATTGGGCATTGCAGGATTGAGGCGTATTGGTTATGCTCTTTCGGATTTTGTGTAGAATTTTATCGTCCGATTCTCTGTGGTTATGATAAATCACTTTGAGTACTTGACGTCGAGTTTCGCGTGATTATTGATTTTGAGCAAGGTGGAGCGAGATATATAATATGGACTAGTGTTCGGATGGGGGTTACGCATTGCAGCGTAGTATGTTGAGATATGACCCTTGTGTGTTAGATTCGTGTGTTTTGGGTATGCGGTGTGTAGGGAGTTCCTGGCTTGTGTTGGGGTGATACCCGTTGATCTTGCGGGGCAGTTTCCTTGTTTGATGTCATTTATCATGTTTGATTTATGTGGGCGATCATATGATTTCGTCTTGAGTTATGGCTATGGTTGGATACAGCTTGTTCAGACTTATACAGTGTGTGGATGCATGATTATGATCTTATAGAAGAGTTCGGATATGGAAATTGGATTCTAAGGCTTATGGGCGAGGTTGGATGAAGAAATTTTAGATGTGTTGTGTTATCGGATATATGCGGGACAGGGTGACATGGGATGACCTCCGGGTATGTGCGTGGTAAGGTTATTCAGCAATTTGATGGCTTTTGGAACAACTCTTGGCATGTTCGAGGATGAACGTGTGTTTGAGTGGGGGAGGATGTATTAACCCGGCTGGTCGTTCCGAGAGTTATAGCCCCGTCTTCCCCATTTCTGCTTCACTATATGTTGTTCAACTTTATTATGTTGCGTCGGGTTGGTTGGATCGGGTTCGGAGTGAGCTTGGAGTGGATTGAGACACTTAGTCTCTTAATTTAGATATTTCGTTGGAAAAATCAATCGGAAGTTGACTTATGAGTAAACGATATCGGATTGGGGTTTTTATGGTTCGAATAGCTTCGTTAGGTGATTTTGGACTTTAGAGTGTGTTCAGAAGGTAATTTGGAGGTCCGTGGTAGAATTAGCCTTGAATTGGCGAAATTGGATATTTGGCGATTTTCGGTCGGCAGTGGAAAATTAGATATTGGGGATGGAATGGAATTTCGGAAGTTGGAATGGGTCCGTAGTGTCATTTGCGACGTGTGTTCAAAATTTCAGGTCATTCGGACATGGTTTGGTTAGTTTCGGCATCATTGGCGAATTTTGGAAGTTTAGAAATCCTTAGGCTTGAATTCGGGGTTAATTCGGTGTTTTTGTGTTGTTTTGGGTGTTCTGAAGGTTCGACTAAGTTCGTGTATGATATGTGACTTAATGGCGTAATTGGTTGAGGTCCCGAGGGGCTCATAATGATTTTTGGATGGTTATCAGAGGATTTGGAACTTAGAAAGAGCAGCTGAAGCTGCTGGTTTTTTCAAAACCGCACCTGCGGAAAGGAAACCACAGGTGCGAGAGCTGGAGCGCATCTGCGGGATTCTGGACGAGTTAGTGGGAACCGCACCTGCGATGGAATTTCCACAGGCGCAGTGTCGCAGATGCGACCAAGTAACCGCAGGTGCAGAAATGTTGGGCAGAAAGTATATAAAGACCCCATTCGCGAAATTTTTGGCCATTTTTCACAATTTCAACTCAGTTTTTGGGGCTTTTGGAGGATTTGAAGAGGGATTCAAGGGGAAACTCATTGAGGTAAGGTTTTTGAACTTAATACTCGATTCTATGGTGAATGTAAGTTGATTAAGCATGGAATTTGTAGAAATTAGGGGTGAAAATTGGGGAAATTAGGGCTTGGAATTGGAGAGTTTATTTTGGGTAATTTAGGGGTCAAACGAAGATGGATTTTTGTAAATTTGGTATGTATGGACTCGTGAGTGAATGAGGATTCTAGTTTTGTAATTTTTGTTGGATTCCGAGGCGTGGGCCCGGGGGTCAGGTTTGGCCAATTTCAGGAATTTTGGTTTTATTTGATAATTTTTGTGTGGGGTTTGTTTCTTTAGCATGTATTAATGATATAATACTGAACTTAGATAGCTTTAGAGCGATTTTTGCTGAGTCGAGTGGCAAGGGCATTGCGGAGTAGATTTTTCGTCCGGTTTGAGGTATGTAACGATTGTAAATCTAGTTCAGAGGGTATGAAACCCGGACTTTTGTACTATTTCACTACATTGAGGTGTCACACATGCTAGGTGACGAGCGTGCGGGCGTGCACCGTTAGAGATTGTGACTTGGTCCTTCCCGTAGAAACTACAAAGTTGCATATTTTGACTTAAGACGTATAATTGCTATATGTTTTAGAAAACGTTCTTATAATTTGGGCTGAGCGCCATGTTTGGGGCCTTGTGCGTACTGTGTGAACCCTCAGGGGTAGTTCATTACTATACTCACATTGCTTTGATTTGAAATCTACACTCAGTCATGATTTTACATGTTTACTATTTATTTGAGTTTCACTAGTCTACTTTGATGCATATGAAAGTTGTTTTAGGCTGAGTTCCCTGTTTTTACAGAATGCCCGAGTGGCTTGTGATTTTTATGACTGAGTGACGCCGAGGGCATGATTTGTGAGGATATGATATGGGATCGGGCTGCACGCTGTAACATGCTAATGATAGTCCGAGTGCCAGAGTGATTGATGCCATGATTTGGTTTGTTATAGCGCTTGGGCTGAAGGAGCACCTCCACAGTTTGTGCACACCCCCAGTGAGCTCAGGTACCTACCGAGTGCGAGTGTCCATTGACGAGTTACTGAGAGGCATGATTGATTGTGGGGTATGCCCGAGGGGCTGATATGAGTAATTGTGAGGTATGTCCGAGTGGCTGTTCATGAGTGACAGTGAGGCTTGCCGAGAGGCTGTTTATGAGTGATATTTTGCCCGAGGGGCTTGTTTATGACATCATTATTTTCACCCTATATTTGTATTAAGCCTCTATTGAGAACTGTTGAAGAATATTTTTACATGTTTGTGTCAAAACTGGGGTTTTACGAGACGTTTGACTTGAACACTGATTTGACATATTGTTGTCTCACTAAGACTTTCTTAATGATCTTTATGTGATTTTCTGCTCATCACTGCCATTCAGTCTTTATTTATGGTGGTTACTTACTGAGTTGGCGTACTCACGTTACTCCTGCACTTTGTGTGCAGATCCAGGTGTCACGGGATGCTCGAGTGTGAGTTAAGATATCCTCAGCTGTTGGCGGAGTTTAGCAAGGTAGCTGCATGGCGACCACAACCCGACTCTTCTCCCTCCTACTCTTTAGTAGATTATTTTATTATACTCCTGTTGTCTTTTGATTTTACTGTATCAGACTTGTATCATAGATGCTCATGACTAGTGACACCCGAGGTCGGGCCGTTGGTTTATAGCTATTTATTTTTACTTGTTGAAATTGTTAAATTACAGATTTATGATGAAAAAGTTTTAAAAATAAATTATTGAAGAGAATTTACGTATGTTATGTATAAGTAAATTGGCTAGCCTAGTACTGTGATAGGCGCCATTACGACGGGGTAGTTTGGGTCGTGACATAAGGTCCGATCTCGGGATAGTTTTAATCACTCCTTTTGGGAAACCCTAAGACATGCCATTGTAACTGTACCATGAACTAAAAATTATGCCAGGTATGATGCTTTGGTTGAAGGACTTGAACTAGCTCGGGGACTTGGTTATAAGGTCATTGAGATAAAATGCGACCCAAAGCTGGTAGTAAACAAAATATATGGAATTTTCAACACAAAGAAGGAGCGCATGCAATAGTACTTGAACAAGATTCAAGCGTTACTTACACGATTCAGAGAGTGGTCAATCATCCACATTCCGAGGGAGGAAAATGTGGAGGCAGATGCGTTGGATAATTTGGGTTCATCCATAGAGATGAAGGGATCTGATTTCAGTGCGATCACCAATTGCTTCATTTGGTGTTGGATGTGGAAGACTATTGTGAAGTAAATTCAACTAACTGAATCTGGGACTGGAGGAACGAGTTCATTGAATATCTAAGACATGGTAAATTACCCGAAGACTCCAAGGCATCCCGGGCACTAAGGACCAAAGTAGCTCGTTACTGTATTGTTGATGCATAGTTATAAAGGAGGTCCTTCAAAGGACCATTGGCTCGGTGTCTAAGGGCCTCGGAGGCTGAATACGTGATGAGGGAAGTCCATGAAAGGGTCTGCGGAAACCACTCCGGTGCAGATTCGTTGGTTCTCTAGTCACGACTGGCTACTACTGGCCCCGGATGGAAGATGATGCAAAGACTTTCGTAAAAAAATGCGATAAATGTTAATGCCATGCACACTTTGGCCAGTGCATCATCCAGTGGAACCTCTGCATTCAGTGGTGTCACCGTGGCCATTCATGAAATGGGAAATGGACATAGCCGGTCTCTTACCACAAGGGCCCGTGAAGGTACTATTTCTTTTGGTTTAGAATGGGTTAAAGTAGGTTCTTACCAAAAGGTCAGAGAACGCAAAGTTGTTGATTTTATATGGCTCCACATCGTCTGCCGATTTGGAACACAAAAGGAGATTTCTTGTGCCACATATCATAGGTTCTAAAGTAACAATGTTTTTGGAAGGATTAAAAATCAAACGAATTACGTCTTCCCCCTACCACCAAAGTGATAATGGAAAGACGGAGTCAACCAACAAGGTAATTATCCAAAACCTTAACAAGAATTTAGAAGATTCTAAGGGCAAGTGGTCAGATGAGCTACCTGGTGTTTTATGGGCACATCAAACCGTAGTGAAGTCAAGCACGAGAGAAACACCTCTTTCTCTCATATACGATTCAAAGTCTTTGATACCTATAGAAGTGGGGGAACCTACCTTAAGTTTTTCCCCAGCAAATAAAGGAACAAATAATGAAGCGATGCTGGTCAAGCTAGATTTGCTTGAAGAGAACCGGGATCTGGCATATGTGAGGACGGTGGCGCAAAAGTAAAAGATGGAAAGGTATTACAATTGCAGGGAAAATCTCAGATATTTCAAAGTTAGGGATTTGGTTTTGAGGAAAGTCACTCACAGCACCCGGGAAATTAACGCCGAAAAGTTGGGATTGCCATGGGAAGGACCTTACCCGGTTTTAGCTATAACCAGTAAAGGCTCATACAAATTGGAAAATCAATATGGAGTTAACTTTCTAAGCAATTGGAACGTGACTCACCTCAAAAGCTATTACTGTTGAAGATCTTTGCTGGTACTGAAAGTATGTGCTGCACTCTTTTTCCCTTCGACCAGTTTTTGTCCCGATTGGGTTTTTTTGGAAAGATTTTTAATGAGGTAGCAATGTAAAGCATACTACGAAGGAAGGATCATTGACAAGTTGGTGAATCGAAAACAGAAAGCTCTGTTGCCTTCACTTTTGCCAAACTCGTATGGCAACCAATATGTGGATGGTTAAATAATCTTTGGCTAGGTGGCTTAAATCGTCTCCCAAGAATCTCATTGTCTCCATTGGCCTCTGGAACAAATTATTTATCTATCCACAAGCTATTTCTATAGATGAGACATCAATGCAAAGCTTTCTAAAAGGAAGTGCCATCTACGAATGCAAGATTTCCAATGTTTGAATTCTCATGCTTAGCATCCGAACACTGGGGGGGATAATACATGACATGGCACGAAACGTGTCACGGAGACCGAGGACTGTTAGAACCGGGATCAATGTCTTATCAGAGCAGGGGACTGCATGATCAGCCCCATCGAAATTAGTTGTACAAGTTTGACACATGTATTGGAAACTTTATTTACTTAAGCAAATGAATATTTATGTAAATGTACTGTTAAAAAAAGGAGGAAATAAATCAAAGTCCTTTTATTTTTATCTTATCTCTTATCCGAATGATAAGTTAATTAATTTTATAGTTTGAAAGTTAATAAAAAATTCAATTTGTGCTGGGAAGAACATGAGACGTCCTCTTCAAGAGCACCACAAAGATAAGGACCCCCTTTTATGGAATCCTCATAGTAAATGGTAGATTTTGGAAGTGTTTATGCACGAAATCAAAAGCTATAGGATGTAGAAATATTCCCGAAGGTTTTTCAATTAAATGAAAAAGAATATCGTTTTCACAACACTTAAGCAAAAAGTTCCTTTTATTAATTAAAGTGCCAAAGTTAGTAAAACTTTTTGGCATAATTACAAAAGATAAAGAAAAAATATATATCAGTTCTTGCTGCTAGAACCTGAAGGGAAAGAAGAGGCTTCATTTTCTCTAGGGAAGGCTGTTCCGCTACCAGTTCAAGGACCTCATCTTCTTCGTTTTCCCCTTTAGTTCTAAAATACTCAAAGTTAATATTCGAAGAATCAGATTCAGTGGGCCGAACATGAAGGTTCTCATGAGCGGTTGTCTCAAGTTCCCAAGACTTGACAATGGGGTCATTGACGAGCTCAAAACACACACTTAAATATGCTTTCTAGTGGAATATAGTATAATAAAATATCGTATCCACATGGATTGCATTTAAACAACGTTCTCAAAGTTTCTAGCTTTATTGGTATCCAAGATGATCAAGAATTGAGATTTATATGATTAGGAACTAAAATTAACAAAGAATCTACGGTTATTGACTAATGACAATCGAACAAGAACCAAGCAAAGCAGGTTATCAGTGGGAGAAAATAGGGTTTTGATAGGATATGTGCAAGATAATTGTTGGGATTTAACTCTACATAATTCACTTCTAATGTTCAAGTAAGTCTTTTGAATATACTCAATTATTAGTTCAAACGTTTAGTAGAAACTTATCTATCAATTAAGTCTTAACCTCACAAGATGAACTAACTTAAGCTCGGTGAAGATATGCACAAATTCGTAGTGGATTGGTCTTTAGGAGATCCTCTCTGGATTATCCTCCTAACTTGGTTTAATCAAAAATTAAACTATCCTCTTCCAAATACTAAGAAGAATTAATGAATTCATCCAACAAAATAATGCAAAGATATCACAAGTTATGCCCTTCTCGATTACATGAACAAGTGAGTATACATGCAACAATTAAAACATCCAAAACAATTCAATACATAAAAATAGAGTTATAATCAATAAAAAAATATCAATACACCAAATCTATTAAACCCAAAAAAGAACTACACCACATATATGGAGCAATTCATCACAAATATATTTAAAGTATAGAAAAACATAAAACGATCCTAACTCGTGTCTTGAGTGAGGATTGAATGATGAATTCCTTGTGCTTTTGCTTCTCCAACTCCTCCTTAGCCTCCTTCGATTTTAGATGTGTCAAAAGTGCAGAAAATAACATTTTCCATGTATTTATACTAAGTAAGGTCGCGCCCAAAAGAAACCACTTTGTCCTAGCCGAATTGGATTGTTACTCTATAGTGGGGAAATTCAAACAACTCAACTTATGTCGGGCAGCCAAAAAATACACTGCTTCCTCGCACTATGCATCGCACAGTGCATCGCATTTGTGAGAATTTCTGAGAGTACAAATTAAGTCTTGCTTTTCGACATCCACACTTGGTCCTCGACCCCCAAACACGATCTCGGCTTAATCCCTTGGGATTTTACTCAGACTTCAAAGCTCCAAGTAGCTCGAATTAGATCCATAACATCTACATCAGGCGGAATCACTCCTACAGTCATAAAACAAACAATAAGTACAAAAGACTAGCGATTAAAACTCAAACACAATTAAAGTGCAATAAGCGACTAAAACACGAGATTATAGCCTACCATTAACACCACACACTTAAAGCATTTCTTGTCCTCGAGCAATCAAACTATACTTCAAGTAGAACATAACCTTTTCCAACAAATCTCATACTCATCACACCAAGAATATTACAACAGATTAAATAAAATACCGTAACATCCTAGCCTCAAGATTTGACTCAAAAGCACCACACATCTTATATAACCTGCTCACTTACTCTAGCAGAGGTCAATGACATTACCTTTCCTTCGTAAATCAAAAGCCCTCACCCAACAATAGAGAGAAGTTCCACACGTAATAAAATTTAAGAGCAATTAGGAATTTAATATAGAAAGAATTTACTCACTCTCCGAAACAACATTCATATGCCACAAAAGATGAACCATAGGCCTGCCCGTAGTGTACCCTTCTAATGATTGAGTTCATTCAGTCAAGGATCAAGTAGGACTTTAACTGGTTGTAATGTAGGTTGCAGGATGGGTAGGATACATTTAGATATAAGAGTGACTACATCTCCATAAGTACTTTAATACATACACTTTACCTTTCAAAACCCTACAGTTACGTCAAACCGTAACTCCACCTTCACATCAATATAAACTAACTCCCTACTTCTTTAAGCACAATTACATCAAGAGTCACCCCTATCAAAGAATATTTTGCACAACAATACAACTATTTTTTCTTTTCGTATTCAATTCAAGTGGCTCTTACGTTTTTTTAATACAGTGCACCTTTATCCTTATTTCATTAGTTCCACTCAAAAGACAATCCAACCACCCCAGACATCAACTTATACAAAGTTCATCACAAATTCAAGTGCTCATGAGAGGTGAAAAGGTTCAAATAGACGGTCAATCCAAACAAATAGGTAAGACTTGTAATGTGATTACCAAAGAAACAAGATTACAGGCTCGAAGGGGTTAACTAAGATTCATAACGATTAAGTGGGTAAAAGCGAATAATTAGCACAACACAGAAACCTCTATATCACTTCCAAGACTGAATAAAACTACTATTTTGCTTCGCAAACACACGGGGCAAGTTCTAGACATCAAATGCAATGCACATAGTAATACAATCCTCAAACACACATCGCACATAACTCACTCAGGATCAGATTCATCAAGACACTCTAGTCAAAGCAGTTAAGCAAAGTTAAGACCATACAACTAAAGGTCCTTCTACAAGAGTCAAAAACTAAGCCTAAGCGTCACAACTGAAGTACTCACTGTTCTCAAGGAATAATAAAGTCAAGAGATATTTCCTTCAATCTAAACCATAGCACAAGGTATCCTACTCCTAAAGAAAATAAAAACTAACTACACCCGATTCAAACAAAACCTCTGGAAAAGAACCGCGACACAAAGAAAAACCAAGGGGAAATTGTTATACAACCTACAAAAGAAGATCTTTTTGCCTTTTTCTTTCGACTTTAATCCCTCAAGAAACTCGTTGAATGATATCCATCATCGAGAAAAGTTGAAAGTTTTCAAATTTTTATGGGTTTTTTCTTCAATTTTTCTAACTAAAACTACTACACTAACAAAAGCAACACTAAAGCTAATATACATACAACATACAAATATCCCCCACCCCACACTTTAAGTTGTGGCATGTCCCCATGACACACAATTTGAAAGAATAAGATAGAGGAAACTTCCCTTAATCTCCAATCGGGGTTTTGAGTCGAAGTCGGGCTCCATTCCACGCGCCCGAACTAGTGCACACTTCCATGCAGACAGATTCTTCTCAGCCTTCTTGGGGTACACCACACACTTATCCTTCTCAATCACTAGAGCCTTCTATTTTGAACTCTTCACTTTCCACTCAACACTTGCAACTGGTTTCTCTTTTTTCACCCAGTTGCTACATTCATCTCAAAAGTTACAGTCTCCTCACACACTCTAAGCATGTGTTTCCTATCGTGTACCCGTTGCTCAAAATGGTTTTCCTAGGATAAGGGGGACCTCCTTGTTTTCCTCCATATTCACCACTATGAAATCTACAGGAAATACAAACTTATATACCCGAACCAAAACATCTTCCACTATTGTCACGACCCAAACCGATGGGCCGCGATGGGTGACCGAGTCCTACTTGTAAAACACCCCTAAGCATGCGTCTAAGATATAAACCTGGATAACATCTACTGAATTACAAAAATAATATACATGAAGGAAACCTTCCCAAAAAAGGCATACATACTTATACGTGCAACATACGTAGGGTGAGGCGACAAGGCTGCTATAAACAACTTTGTACCTCAAAACTGGAAGCCGGCAAGGCTACATACTATCCAACTAGACACATACTGTCTACAAACCTCTAATAGAATATAATTGTACAAAGACAGGACTGAGCCACGTCATACCCATATATATACAAAAATATCGTACCAAAACCAAAAGCATCTCCGGATCAAGTGGAGCACGCCAACTCTCGCTGATCAAGGATCCTAATGATCCTAAGGCATGAAAATTTGTACGTAAGAGACATGGAATAATGAAATCCATCTGTAAATCTGAATAACTTTATAAATCCTAAAACATTTATAATGTCATGCACGTGCATATAAATGTCGTGTCATGCATGAGTATAGGTGTACATAACATCATCAAGCCACTGAGGGCATCCCATCATATTATCTCGGCCACTGTGGGCAACATCATCAACCTATACCAACTGATCAGGTGGTGATGCGTATATAACGCTGTAACCTTTTTTCCATACCCCATATACATAAATATATACATATAGATACGCGTATATAACTCCGTCTGGTCATGGGTCAATGTACATGCATATGAATGCAATACATGAAAAATATGTCAATAAAATCTTTCCAAGATCGTTTTGGTATAGTCAAGGAATTATTACATGTTCTGTTTGAAAATCTATATCTTAGTAAGTTACCGTACAATGTTATACTTTATTTAAAACAAAATCAAACAATTGCAAGTGTTTGAGTTTTAAAAAAACTACTGTTCAAATGATATTAACAAATATTTTAGTGGTATATATAACAACAAGGAAGGTTTGCTTAGTAATCTCAATATTTCTCCCGGATAAACTTTTTCAACTGCGTATTATTCTGAGACCCATGAACAGAAAATATAATAATATGTCACACGAGGAATCAAGAACCCAGAGACCCCTAGTATTTCTTTGAATAAAGTCATTTATAAAAATTATGTGCTTGCTCGTTTCTTCTGTATAATTTGGACCATGCCAAAAAGAAAGAAGGGATGGCCTTAACATACACAGGGTACAGAAAATGTGTTTGTTGAAGCTTGCTAACGTTTTGTTGATGCTTCATTTTCAAGAAATGAAGAAACTAGCTTTTGTTGAAAGCTTGGAGATGGTTAATGTTTCCAGGAAGGTTAACATTTTTCCTTTGATTCCAAAATGCCAATATCTTGTTTTGTAAAGTTTCTTATGTTTCTGATTGTAAGAATGTTATATTAATCATAACAATGATGTATCCCTTTCTTAGCTACTAAATTGCCACCTAGTCATGGATTGAGAAAAAGTCATTCCTTTACTTTGTGGCCTTCTGCCACGTTTCTCTTTTTTGGGGGGTGGGGTGGTGGGGTGGGCGGGTGTAGTTTATAAATTTTTATCCACTTATTAGTTAACTGGGTAATGTTTCGTTACCCGGTAATTAACCATTACCCGCATAATTTAAAAATTGCCTAAAATTACTTAAAATTCTTGTTATTTTTAATATACTTTATACATAATACTATCATGGCCATATGGTACCTTGTATGGTAGTAGTCCATAAATATCGGGTAGTATCGCTCGACCCGTATTTTATCCCAAATTGGCCTCTTTCAACGAAACTTGTTTTCTTTAATTTGTGTACCCTTTATCCTTCATGACACTTATTTATCGCTTGTTATAAATAGTGTAAATACATTAACCTCAAGATAATCTCATCCCCGGTTCTACGTCGATTAACTGAAGACGAAACTTTTAACGTACGAAAACGCGAGATGTAACAACTATCCCCTCGGGTGTTATAGTCGTATGGTCTACCAGCTGCAGAGATATTGGCATCGACCTTATCTCTCCAATCTCGTTCTCCGGTTTCCTGTAAATAGACAATGACATTAGATTAGTTGAGGCACAAGAATCAGATAAAGATTTATCAAAGATGAGAGTGCCTATAGAACAAGGTATAGTAAAACTATCTGCATCTCCACACTTTTCTGGGAGTTTGTTTTGCAAGATTGCACTGCAATGCTCTATGAGGTTGACCACTAAGGTCTCTTCTATCTTCCTCTTGTTTGTCAGGATCTCCTTCAAGAATTGGGCATATGCTGGCATTGTGAGAGAACTTCTGTGAATGGAAAGTTTACATTAACCTGTTTCAGCATATCTAGAATTCACTCAAACTGTTTGTCCAACTTTTTTCTATAGAGATTTTTTGGAAAAGGTAGAGAAGGCATGTGCTTACTCTTTTTATTAGAGTCTCGCCTTCTCAAAGTTTCCTCCTTCTTCCTTTTATCTACTCCCTTATTGCCTTTCTTCATCTTATCATCTTCAATTTTCAGGTCCTTCCCACTTTCTTTTCTCAGGTATCACCTCTTTTTGGATTAGAGTGGGATCTTTCAACACTTTCCCGCTTCTCAAGGTCACAAAATGTACCGTTTCTTTTGGGATTCTTTTCAGTATGAGATGGCAGAGTACATGGAATTCTCTCAGACAATATAGTTTCAATTTGTCCCACTTGTCACTCTAATTTATGCAAACCTATCCTAAGTTCTTTGATAGCTGTACCGTGAGCATGTAGCCTCTCATCTGTCTTGACAGTGAAAGACTTCATTAGATCTTCTAACCCGGGCTGAATTGGCTGTTGAGGCTGAAATTGTAGCCTCTACTGATTTTGTAAGCCTGGAGATCCTTGTCCCTGAAATCTGGGGTTGTTTTTTTGCCACGCATTTGCTGTACCCTCAGGTGAACTCCATGAAAAATCGGGGTACTTTTTACCCATTGCATTGAAGTTATAATTACCCACAACATTAACTCACTCTGTTGAGACTTGATACTCATGAGTAGCGTGTGCTCTTCAACATATATCACATGCTGCATGAGGCTCATTATGTATTGAAGATAAGGTCATCTTCCTTATTTCTTTGGCCATGGCATCACTCTGTACCTGCACAGATGTGTTAGCATCAACTTTGTGAACACCAATTGCTCTTCTTCTTTCAGCAATTTCAAAGGACCACTGATTTGCATCTCTAGATAACTCATCTAGAATTGTGACTATCTTCTCTGGAGTCTTTTTCATCAACATGCCTCCAACTGCATTGCTCAATGTTCTATGTGAGGCAAGTGTCAATCCATCCAAAAGTCCTGGAGTTGCATCCAGAGTTCAATTCCACTATGTTAACACTTTTGCACTATCTCCTTAAACATCTCCCAAGCTTCAAACATAATTTCAGTATAGTTGTGGCAGATGTTATGGATTTCTCTTCTAAACATTCCCGTCCTAGATGAGGAGAAATATTTAGGAATACATTTTCTGGTCATCTCCTCCCATGTTCTAATTGATCCCTGGGGCAAGCTTCGAAGCCAGTGCTTTGCATCATCTTTAACGGTGAAGGGGAATGCCTTTAAGTATACTGCATCTTGTGACACACCATTATATTGAAAGGTGTTCATAATCTCCTCGAAGCCCATTAGATGGTTGTTTGGATCTTCGTTTGGCTTTCCTCTAAAGACAACAATTTTGAAGAGTTTGGATAAATCCTTGATTTAACTCGAAATTATTAGCTGCAACTGAGGTAGTCTCACACTGGATAAGCCTTGGTTGTAGACCGGTCTAGCATAATCGCAGAGTGGTCTCCCAGCAATGGGAGCTATGCTTTCGAACATATCTAGACCCAAAGGCTGATTCTGAGCAATTCTCCAAGCACTCTCCTCTTCGTGACAATTTGTGTATCTCGAAGAGCTGCTTCCTCAGCATCCCGAGCAACTTTTTCTCTTAGTTGGGTTGCCTCCCTTGTAACCAAATCTACATTATTATAATCTCCAGCAATATTGTCTTTGGTTGAGGATTTCCCAACCGTCTCTGTATTCTCGGGGGAGATTTCCTTCCTTCCTCAATTGTCGTAGTTGTTTCTCGATTTCTGGTTCACATGGTAGCAATCCTTTCCCAGAAGATCAAGTCATGAACCAATCTAACCTGTAACCTGCGCACTGTCAAGGAACACCTGAATGAAAAGGAGAAAAAAAAAATAAAAGAAAAAAAAAATCGTGAATTAGCACTACAAACTATTTCAAACACTATTGATTGCCAATCCCCGACAACGACGCCAAAATTAGACTAGCGCAAAATCACACTTAAATATGCTCGCTAGTCGAATATAGTATAATAAAATATCGTATCCACTGTGATTGGATTTAAAAAGTGTTCTCGTAGTTTTAAGCTTTATTTCTATCCAAGATGATAAATAATTGAGATTTATATGATTAAGAACTAAATTAACTAAGAATCTTCGGTTATTGACTAATGACAATGGAACAAGAAGCAAGCAAAAAAGGTTATCAGTGGGAGAAAATAGTGTTTTGGTAGGATTAGTGCAAGATAATTGTTGGGATTTAATGCTAAATAATTCAGCTCTACTGTTCAAGTGAGTCTCTTGAATTTATTCGATTATTAGTTCTAACTTTTAGTAGAAACTCCTCTCTCGATTAAATATCAACCTCAGAAGATGAACTAAGTTAAACTCGGTGAAGATATGCACGAATACGTAGTGGATTGGTCTTTAGGAGAACCTCTCTCGATTATCCTCCTAACTAGGTTTAGTCAACAATTCAACTAGCCTCTTCTGATTACTAAGAAGAATTAATGAATTCAACCAACAAAATAATGCAAAGATATCACAAGGCATGCCTCTCTCGATTACATGAACAAGTGAGTATAGATGGAACAATTAAAATATCCAAAACGATTCAATACATAAAAATAAAGTTATAATCCTCAAAAATATATCAATACACCCTAATTTCATTATTGCGTGATTGATTAAACAAGCTCTCTTCTCTCTCATGTAAAAAACCCTAAACTTGACGCCTAAACCTAGCTTCCATGGCCTCGCCGGCCACTGGCCAGCCTCTAATAGAGGTTGGTTAGTCGCGAGACAACCCTAAACAGCTTCCCCAAACATCTAACAACCCTACTACAATGACAAAGTATGAAAAACATTAAATGCCTCCATGCATGTAAACACTGTTAACCTATAACCCGTCGAGTATCTGCATGGAGAACCAATGGTGAGATGGAAGAAAATTGAGGTTAAACAATCCATATTTCAGCAAGGATTACATCTATATTCCTGTGAAAATTCTCACATGGAAAACCTGTGATATACGAGTTGAGGAAGGCTTTACCAATCCAATGTTAATTAAAAGGCACATGTTCAATAGTCTTGATTGAGGATAGGCATGTTTTGATCAAGCTGTCATTAATGGACGATATATTCACTTTGTTGTCGAAGCCAACCTTATATTTGAAGGTTCAAAGTGATTTATGGTAGATGAGATGCACTAAGTGTAGCCCATGGTGGAAAACTGACGAGGAAACTCTTATTGCAATTGCTTGGATTTCGTTTCTGGATCATCCTCCCAACTTTTTTGGTAAGGACTTTGAATTTTCATTTGCTAATGCAGTTGGTAGGCCACTTCATGTTGATCTGGACACTCAAAATGGCACAAGACCTAGTTGTGCAAAGGTCAAAGTTGAGGTGAATTAACTAGCAACAGTGCCTCAAAGGATTAAGATCATTGAGGAGGAAGATGAAAGTGGCCCTAATGAATCAAAATGGGTGAAGATCAAGTATGACTATATACCTAAATACTGTAAAAATTGCAAGAAATAAGGCCATAACGAGAGTGAATGCTGGGTTATTTATCCAGATCTTCACAAAAAATTTAATGAAGAAGATAATTATCAAGGCAAGGAGAAGAACATTATTGTGTAAAGTGATGTTTTTGGAACTGTTGCAGCTTTTACGAAGGTCCTAACAAGTGGAAAAGTACTGGGTAAGCTAGTGCCAAATGCTATAAGGAATAAATGGATGCAAATGACGAAGAATAAGTATCAAAGGGACAATATAGGGTATATAATTGATGAGGCTGGGAGTGGAGATGTTACGAATACTCAAGAGTTGAAGGAGAAGAAAGGCAAGGAGTTAACTAGAAAAACTGATGATGTTGGAAAAGAAAAATCTAATGTTAGTGCAAAATAGTAATACGTTTGCCTTGTTAGAAGAATGTGAAATGGATGTACAAAAACAAATAAAGAAGGAAGCTGTGGAAAAGGTGTTTAACAAGGAAAAATACTGAGGCAAAGAAGCCGAATTCTACTTCTATTGGGAAAGATATTCAAAATAAGGCAGGAGTGCAAAATCCATCAAATCAAATTCCTCATCCTACTGATGTTGTTATTGGGATTGAGAATTCAAAAAAAAAGGAATCCACGATTGAGTGGGTCCATAGGATGTTTGTCACGAGTAAATGATGAATTGAGATAGATGAATTTGAATCATTCTTGTCATGAAATCACATCGCAAACCTGTGATGTTTCAAAGGGGAAATAAGCTAACATTGAAGTTAGTTCTGATAAAATGTTATGGAATGACGAAGTTGAGTCTATGGAGGCTCAAAATACCACAAATATTAGTACCAGAACCAAGGAAGAAAGAGGCATCATTCTTGCAAAGAAACAAATGTTGTAAGCCCAATATCTACAGTAAACCATAGAAATTCAGAAACTAGGGTTAAAGATGGAGAAGGGAAAAACCAATCATTACCTAATTAGATGATTGGAGAAGACCAAGAAACAAATAAAGAAGCTTGTTACGTAATTGGATCAGTTGGAGAAGCTTCATCTAGGAACAGAACCAATGGAATAGTAACACCTACAGAAACTGCTCAGGTGTTTGATCAGCCTACAAGGAATGAATGGATGCAACTGAAGAATGGCAGCTCCTACTTCTGGTATGATAATTGGACTGGACTTGGAGCTATTTACCATTCTTCAGGTCCAGATCATTGGTGTAATGAAAAGCATGTGGAAGAGGTGGTGGAGAATGAGACATGGAATGAAGTGCTATTGAGGGAGCTACTGCCTGAGGAGTTAGTTGACCATATCGTAAAGACACTCACACCACCTTCAGATCACTCAATGAAGGATAAGCCTGGGTGGATGTTAGAAACAATTGGAAATTTTTCTGTGAAGTCTGCTTGGCAATACATAAGGAAGAAAAGAGAGGAGAGCAAGATATACAAGTTATTTTGGGTATAGGGACTGCCTTTTAAGATTAGTTTCTTTATGTGGAAGTTATGTAAAGAAAAGTTGCCTTTAGATGATTGGTTCTTGTGGTTGAGGTACTGCAGAACATCAAGATGTTGGTATTGTAGGAATCCTAATGAAGAAATGCTACCTCATGTCTTTTTGACATCTCAAGCTGCTAGGTCTGTGTAAAATTACTTTGGTGCACCTTTAGGGATCAAAACACAAGGGAAGCGGCTGGTACAACTGATAAACGAATGATGGAACAAATCTTGGAAACAAGTTTGAAGGCAGTATACCAAGCAATGCCAAGCTTGATTGTCTGGCACTTGTGGAAGAAGAGGAATTCTTGAATGCATGAGAAATATGTATATATTAATAGTTTAATTTTCCAGATATCAACCTCCATCCAAATACTGCTGAAAGTGAGGAGACCATGCATCAAGGGTGTCACAACAAATTGGCTAGACCTACATGAGAAGTTAGCACATCATGTTCCTAACCTGAGGTATACTAAGGTGCCGTGGAAATTACCTCCTGTGGGTTGGATAAAATGTAATACTGATGGGGCTTTTAGAGGAGACATTGGAGGTGCTTCATATGGTATTTTTATAAGGGATGGAATAGGAGACCTCATCTATGCCTAGGCAGATGTAATAGAGGATGCAACAAACAACATAACAGAGGCACAAGATATCTTAGAGGCCCTGAGGTATATTGTTCCAATGCAATTTTCTCCATGCATAATTGAAACTGATTCTTTGCTTATGAAAAATGTGTTGGATAAAATTTGGGAACCACCTTGGAGCATAGCCAACCAGGCTGATTAAATTAAAACATTATTGTCTAGGTGTGTATTTCAATTATTCCATGTACAGGGAATGCAACAAGTTAGTTGATCATCTAGCTAACTTGATCTTGGAACAACAACATATACAACAGGTACATTCATTTTGGGAACTATACATAAAAAGGAGGAGGATTCTAAATAATGACAAACATCAAATACCATATCTGAGGGTAAGAGTTTCCAAGTCAAATGCTAATTGATGAAGGTACTAGATGATATGAAGGGTGAGGAGGAGATCATACTAATGAAGAGGAGGAGAAAGTATCATGGAGAAAGATGCAAGCAATAGAGGATGGATATCATGACCCTTCCAACTCAAATCCTAAGGGAGGAGAGAAGGAAGGATTTTTTCTCTAACATGTTTGTTAATTTTGCAGGTACTTTGGAGGGGGTGTGGCTCTATGTTTTGGCGAAACCTAGTAGGATGGTATCAGTATCTTTGATAATAATCCCTAAAGTTGTGATCACTACATTGGTCATCCCGATTTTTCTCTCAAAAATACAAAGAGAAGGCTGCTCACAAGCATATACTTCACGATCCACATCCATGTCCAGTGTGGAGGAAACGGGAAAAGTTACACTATGGAATGCAAATCCATTTGCATCTACAACTTCCTAAGGATCACACAAGGTAAAAATTACATAGTTCTTCAAGCTACAAGGGCCAGTTTTACACGCATGAATACTCTACTACCCAGATTAGGTATGGTTTCCTATGGGATTTTACAGCTTTGGGTGGGCTATTTCAGTAAGAATCGGAGGAGAACCCATGCACATATTTAGGATGTACAGGTATGATCACATATTTAGGAGACAAAGTCGCAACAAAGTCTCTATTGCTTTGAACTGGACAGGTATACTAGAATGCTTTGCGTGCAAAATTGGTAAGAAGCAGGCATTATCAAGCTTAAATACCAGTTATAGACATCACATGAAGTCTGCAGATGACAAGGACACCACGTGCAATTGCCCAATTTCAAACACAATAGATTCGGCCTTTCAAAGAGGTGTTGCAAGTTGAAATCAATTTGATTGCTTCAATGGTTATGGTTATTAGCTCCTTTTGTACTATCAAAGGATTGTTTTACACAAGACTTTGATAATAGGTTCCATGTACTCTCATTTTTTATGCACTTACATTTTATGAGACCTCCAGACACATATTGTTTTGTTTTTGATTTTCTTAATAAAAGACACCACTAGGAAAGTGGTATATTAGCAAAAAAAAAAAATCAATACCCCAAATACATCAAACCCTAAAGAGGACTACTCCATAGGTATGGACAAATGCATCACAAATATGTTTAAAGTGTAGAAAAATGTAAAATGATCCAAACTCGTGTCTTGAGTGAGGATTGAAGGATGAATTCCTTGTGCTTTTGCTTCTCTAACCCCTCCTTATCCTCCTTAGGTCTTAGACTCTGAAAAAGTGTAGAAAATAACATTTTCCCATGTATTTATACCAAGTAGGGTCGAGCCCTAACGAAACCACCTTCTCCTAGCCAAAATTGGATTGTAACTTTGTAAATAATGCACAGGCGTGCCACATGGGGTAACACGCCATGCAGGGCATTAGTGGAGAAATCATGAGAGCTCAACTTCTGTCAGGAAGCCCAAAAATACACTGCTGCCTTGCACTATGCATCGCACGGTGCGTCACATCAGTGCAAATTTCTCAGAGTACTATTTGACTCCCGAACACGATCCCGACTTAATCCCTTGGTCTTTTACTCAGAGTTCAAAGCTCTAAATAGCTCGAATAATATCCATAACATCTACATCACGCGAAATCACTCTTACAAGGCATAAAACAAACATTAAGTACAAAACACTAGCGATTAAATCTCAAACACAATCAAAGAGCAGTGAATTAGTGTGCAATAAGCGACTGAACCACATGCACCTACAATCAACACCCCACACATAAACCATTGTTCATCCTCGATCAATCAAACTACACGTCACATAGAACACGACCTTTTTCAACAACTCTCATACTCATGACACCAAAAATATTTAAAACAGATTAAGTACAATACCGTAACATCCTAGTCTCAAGATTTGACTCAAAATCAACACACATCTTATATAACCTGCTCACTTACTGTAACATAGAGGTCAATGTGTAACGACACGACTGGTTGTTTCGTGAGATTAGCCTTGTTTCCCCTGTTATGCTTTATTTTGTGTTGTTTAGCCTAATTTTGTCGTGTTGAGTCAGTTGGTTCGGGTTCGGAGTGGTTTTGATAAGAACTGAGACACTTAGTCTCCTAAATTGGCTTAATAGTTGGAAAAGTCAACTGGGAGTTGACTTATTGGTAAACAACCTCAAAATGTAGATTTTATGGTTAGGATAGCTTCTTTAGGTGATTTGGGATTTAGGAGTGTGATCAGAATGTGGTTTTGATGTACGGTGTAGAATTAGGCTCAAATTGGCGAAGTTGAGTTTTTGGCAATTTTTGGTCGGCAGTGGAAAATTAGATATCAGGGTCGGAATGGAATTATGAAAGTTGGAGTAGGTTCGTAGTGTCATTTTGGACGTGTGTGCAAATTTTTAGGTCATTCAGACGTGTTTTGATTGGTTTCGACATCATTGGCGAAATTTAGAAATCTCAAAGTTCATAGGCTTTAACCCTATGTGATCTTTGTGTTTAACGTTGTTTTGGGTGTTTTGAAGGCTCGGCTAAGTTTAAATAAGGTTATGGGACTTGTTAGTATTTTTGGTTGGGGTCCCAAGGGGCTCAGGATGATTTTGGATAGTCATCGGAAGGATTTAAGTTGGAAAAATGCAGCTGAAGGAGCTGCTGGTGCCAGGCTTCTGGTGTGGCCGCACCTGCGGAAGGGTAGTCACAGGTGCGATGCTGCAGGTGCGGGCAAGCATGCGCAGGTGCGAGATTGGGGGAGCTGGAAAGAAACCGCAGAAGTAGAGGTTTGGCCGCACCTTCGAGTCCACAGATGCAGTAAGTGGAGCATAGGTGCGGAATTTGGTCGGGTTGAAGGAAAGTCGCAGGTGCGAGACTTGGACCGCACCTGCGAAGCCGCAGGTGCGGGTGATTCACCGCAGGTGCGACGAATGGGCCTTAAGAGGATTTCTACAGGTGCGGGTCCGCAGGTGCGGAGAGAAGTATAAATAACTGCCTTCACGAATTTTTGGCATTTTCATCACATTTGCATGCGGTCTGAGGCATTTTTGGAGCAAATTGAAGAGGGATTTCGAGGTTCCTCTATGGAGGTGAGTTTCTTGGACTAAAAACTCGATTCTATGTTGATATTTGACGGATTAGGATTGGAATTAGTGGAATTTAATGGCATAAATTGGGGGTTTAGGGCTTGGGAAATTGAGACTTAAAATTAGAGAGTTTAGAGGTCAATTGTGGTCAGATTTTGATGAATTTTATATGTATAGACTCGGGAAAGGATGAGGATTATTGTGATGCAATTTTTTATAGAATTTTGAGACGTGGGCCCGGGGGTCGGGTTTGGCCAATTTCGGAAATTGTGCCTAATTTTGATAATTTTTGAATGGGTTTCGTATCCCTAGCATATTTTGATGATATTAATCTGGTTCGGATAGATTCAGAGCACTCAGGAGCCGATTCGAGAGGCAAGAGAATCACGGATTAGTATTTGGGCCGGCTTGAGGTAAGTAATGACTGGACATCTTGTCCTGAGGGTATGATACCCCAGACTTTGTATTTTCTCACTATTTTTGGAGTGGCGCACATGTTGGATGACGAGTGTGTGGCGTGCACTACTTCCTGTGGCACCTATTGAGTTGCGTATTTAATTTTAAATCATATGTTAAATCGTATTTTCGGACTATGGTTGTATTTGGGTTGTAAGCCATATTTGGGGCCTTGTGCCGACCAGTTTAGACCCGTTGGGGGATTTTACTATTTTTCCTCACTATGTTGACTTATTATTTACACTCAGTCGTATTACGTTTAACTGATTTCGAAACTCCGCCTTATTTACACTATTTTGAGATATAAAATGATGTTTTGGATCGAGTACCCCGTCTTACTGATAGCCCGAGGGGCTTTTTGAGAGTTTCTGACTGAGTGAGGCCGAGGGCTTGATTATGAGGATATGATATGCCACGAGGTGGCTTGATATTAGCGCTTGGGCTGAAGGAGCCCCTCTGAAGTCTGTACACACCCCCCGTGAGCGCAGATACCTACTGAGTGCGAGTGTCGAGTGACGAGTGACTGGGAGGCAGCGTTTCAGTGAGGATGCTCGAGGGTCTGATACTGAGTGACTTTTTTTGAGTGATAATTTGCCCGAGGTGCGATTTATGATACATGTTTTTGGCCCGAGGGGATATTAATGATTTATTTCATTTTTACACTAAACTCTTTGGGTATTTTCCTGAAATTGTTGGAAATCACACTTTTCAAAGGATTTGTTTTCTTCTGAAGTTTGTTTTAAAAGTGTGTTGATTTAATGAATACACTGTTGGAAAGAAAGGTTGTGCTTATTGTGAATTGATCCTATGTGTTTCTTACTGTTTAGACTTGATTTATTTTCATTACTACTAAGTTGGCTGATGCGAGACTAAATTGCATAGTTTAACATGTGATATACCTTACATTTTATGCGCATTAATGATAAAATTACACTTGTTATGTGCTTAATGGAGTTTATTTCATGTGTAGGTGAATTGGAAATGGAAACGGAGCTAAAGGGATGCAAATACGTCAAAAATACGCAAAAGGAGACGCCCGGGCGATAGCCGGGCGTTTGCCCCATAAAGCCTGGCCCCCCTGGCGTTAGGGGGGCGTTAGAGCCATAACGCCAGCCCCCCTGGCGTTAGGGGGGCGTTAGAGCCATAACGCCAGCCCCCCTGGCGTTAGGGGGGCGTTAGAGCCATAACGCCAGCCCCCCTGGCGTTAGGGGGGCGTTAGAGCCCAAACGCCAGGGGTCCCCAGTTTCGCCCAATTCCGAGTTTGACGAGTTAAATGTTTCCCGGTTGAAATAGAAGTCTCCTACACGGTTAGGGTTCGCCCTAAGCCTATAAATAGACTCCTAAAACACAATTAAATGAAACAAAATTTCGTCGATCAACAGTAGACAAGAAGAAAATTCCATTGAAGTGCAAGAACACGATTTCTACAATCTAGGATTTCTTACTTTATATTTCAATTATGCAATTGTTTGTAGTTTTGTTT